>JBBYHL010100353.1:4504-27469 GCA_038381835.1 Adansonia madagascariensis | reverse complement strand
TTTTCAAAGTTTCCTTCCCTTGTCGGTAGCTTTATGAACCTAAATTATTTAGGTGAAAGCAATGACCAAGCTTTAGTGATTTTATATCACCACTTTGTTTATTCTTTATTAAAATAATTTTTTTTCCAAAGTTTAAAGGATTTAAATCATGTTCATATGAGTTGATATGAATTTGGGATGTAAGTGAATTTCTATGATCCATACATATCAGGTGTGTGTTAAAATTAATTTTGCATGTGATCATGAAATTTTTGTTTTGCATCTTCATCCATATTTTCATTATGTTGACTTGTGAGTGTTGAGATTTTAAAAAATTTGGTTGTGTTTTGAGTTTGCTAGATAACTTAGGATGAGAAAATCTTTTACGACATTTATTTGAAATTGCTAAATCTATAGGAGAAATTTGCAATTCCCCCACTTTTTAAATCGATTTAGGACATTTTGGTGAGATTTGAAAATTTTAAAGCCTTTAAATAATTTTCCCTAAATTTTCAAGACCACCAAAAGGCATTTCTATGCCTTAGCCGAATGGCATAGCAGTCCATTAGCAAATTTTCATCTTTTTTAGGCCACTTAGTAATTTAATTAAGCTTTAGGGATCAAATTATGAATTTTGAAATTTTGTTTCATGAAGAACCCCACTTGACCAGATGGTCTAAGATCAATTGTGTAATTTTTCCATGTCTTTTAAATTTACTTAAGTGCCTTTCTATGCGTTCCAAGTCATTTAGGGGTCATTTAGCAAATTTGAATAGTTTAGGGACCTTTTAGCAAAACCTTGCATTTTAGGGCTAGCTTGGTCATTTCTAACATTAAATTACGCACTTAGGGTACTTTGGTCATTTAGGTACATTTTTTACTTTTTGAGGCAATTTAAGAGTTATTTTTGGAAATTTTGGAAATTTAGGGACCTTTTAGCAAAATCTTCTAATTTAGGTCATTTCCATAAAAAATTACCCATTTAAGATATTTTGGTCATTTTTGTGCATTTCTTGCATTTTCTAACCACTTATGGTCAATTTGTATTTCAAGTAAGTTTAGGACCTATTAGCAATCTTTACTATTTATGTCACATTTAGCTTGAAAGTTGCCCATTTTGGGTAATTTAGTCTAATTCCATCAAAACCAAGTCACTAGGCTTAGGTTCATACTTTCGTCGAAACCAGGTCCTAGTTTAGCTTAGGTTTCATACTTTTCATAGAAATTGAGTCCGTTTGGCTTACATCCGTACCTTCCATGAAGATTGGGTTCTAGTTTAGTTTAGGTTTCTTACTTTCTATAGAAACTGAGTCATTAGGCTTTGGTCCGTATTTTTCATCGAGGCCAAGCTTTGGTTTAGTTTAGGACTTTCGGTTTCTTACTTTCCATAGAAACGAAGTCTTTTAGGCTTAAAGCTGTACTTTTTGTTGAGACACGATTCTACTTTTGCATAGGTTTTTTATTTTCTATCTAAACCAAGTCCTTTAAGCTTAGGTCTGTACTTTTATTAAGATCGAGTTTTAGTTTAATTTAGGTTTCTTACTTTTCGTAGAAACTAAGTTCCCTAGGTTTCAATCCATACCTTCTGTCGTGGCCAAACCTAGTTTGTCTAATTTTCCCACTTTCCATAAAAACTAAGTTGTTAGGATTTGTTTTGTACCTTCCATCAAAACAAGTCCTAGATCAAGTCTTGTGTTCTTTTAATTTTATTAATTAATAATGCTAGTGTTTTAAAAATTACGACAATGTCTCTGTGTTAGGATAATGCGTGAATTTCTCCCAAAATATGGGAGGTGTTTATAGATTATTTTAATAGCAGGTAGCTTTTTCAAAATGAGTAAAATCGAGATTTTTTTAATTTCATAGGATAATGCATGAATTTCTCCCAAAACATGGGAGGTGTTTATATATTATTTTTATAACAGGTAGCTTTTTCAAAATGAGTAAAATAAAGATTTTTTGAATTTCATAAAATAAAATTTCATATTTCTCCGATTTCATTTGACGGAATATGGATGAATTTTGATTTTAAAAATATTAAAATTCGATCTTTTTCATGGATGGAATAATAAAATTAGTTTAGGGAATTTTTCAAAATACGAGAATTATGAAAAAATATATGATACCAAAACTGAAAAAAAAAATTGATATTTAAATTAACATGTAATTAAAAGATATTGATTTTTGGGCACTACAAGAGGGATCGAATCCTTAGTTATTTTGTAACCGATTCTTGAACCATTTTCAAGCGGATCTCCGGTTAATATGTGAACCTCGAAATTTATTTTCAAGGGTTTCATAATCCTAAAAAAAAAAAAACTTTAGTAGGTGACTAAGCTTACCTAGCTCAAATAGATTAGTGGCAATCCTAAATGATTGTTTCTTGACAAACATTTATAGTTAAGCGAGGTTGGAGATTCACCTCGATGACTTGCTCCTCAACATCACCATAGAAAAAGAAAGAAATAAAAGATTTACCCGCCTTGAAGTCTGGTGCCTCGAGATTCCTGTTTAGACATGTCGTGGCAATGAACATGTCTAAGTTTATATAAAAACGAACATGATACAAAATTGAAAGTTAATTTGAGTAATAATAATTAGACTTGGCAATTTCAGATACGATAAAAACATGACACCAAAAATAACAAAAATGCAATATAATACCAAAAAGTAATATTAAAGTGAAACAAATGCATAAACGTATCAAAATTTTTGTAATGTGAACTATTAACCTATCAACATTTATATCTATATAATAAAATATGATTATAATATGAAAAATAAAATAAGCATAACATGAACACTTAAAAAAATTATTTTGATTTAACAAAATTGCCTTTCGAAAGTTATCCCTTTTCGAATGGGATAACTTTTATATATATTTTTTTTTATAATAAATGAAAATTTTAAATGAAGGCAGTCAATAAAATAATTCTTGACCGATGTATAATAAATATTTATTAAAAATAATGTTTAAATTGTAAAAAAAAAAAAATCTATAATTTTACTTTCATTTTGATTAAATTTTTTAAGCATTTCATCTAAAAAAAGAGAAAAAAACTCAAGAAAGGTGATTAACGATTTTGCCATCGAAGAAAAACTTAAAAGTTAAAGTTTCATGCTCGAATCAAATTAAAGGTGTTCGAACCTAGATTTGGTATCAATATCATCTATAGTTACTTAAGTTTAGTCTAATCTAAAATATAGGCATCAAAAAATTCTGTCTAAGCATAACTATATTTATAAATCTAAGCCCATTTAAATCAACCTAATTTTATTTATTTTCTATTTTTTAAAACTTAATCTTTAGTAATAATATTTTTCTTTTATTAGCTTTAAAATATAAATAATATATTTTTTAATATTTACACTATAATATTATATGTGTTTATTCTTTATACGATATAAATTATATAATATATAAATTAAGATAATATTAATTATATAATTGAAAAACAGATTGGGTTGAGCTTAGACTTTGAATGTTGAAGAAAGGCTTGGCTTGTTCTATAAATGGACTTAATTTTTTGTCTGAGCCCAATTTTTAGCCCTAGTATTTTTATCCAAACACTTCTAATTTCAATTAAAATTATAGGTGAATTCAATCATAACAAATCATCAATAATTTTGTAGGTGATATAATAGTTAATTATATTAAACATTAAATATTATATCATTAATAATTTATACACATATTACAATTTTTGGAATATAATTGATAAGATTAATTATTTTAAAAATGAAAATAATTAAATAGAATCATTTTATATTTAAGTATTTTATGAAATCATGTATATCATGGGATAATTAAATTCATTCAAATCAAAAAAAAAAAAAAAGGAGAGATAAATCTGCTACATAAGTGGTATTAGAGATTTAGGGTTTGTTTTGCTAGGCGGTGAGATTAGCTCTAGTGAGATTGAAATAGCAGTGATGATAAGATTAGTTACTATAGTAATAAGATTAGATATAGTAGTGAGATTAAAATCAGTAATGAAATATATGTTTGGATTCAATCATAACGATAGCTGTAAGATGAGAATAAAAATGACTATTAAGGGTATTATAATAAAATGTGTACTTGCATATAATAAACCATTAAAATTTATATTTATATTAAATAATAAATATAAATAAAATTCTATTTAAGTTGAATAATAATTAAAAATTACTAAAATTATATTTATATTGAATAATAATTAAAAATTATATTTATATTAAAATAATTATATAAATTATATTCATAATAAAATATAAATTAAAAATATATTTATGTTAAATAATAATTAAAAATTATATTTACTAAAAATAAAAAATATTTATTTTAAATAATTAAAAGTATTTTTATATTAAATAATAATTAAAAACTACTAAAATTATATTTATATTAAAAATAAATTAACTATAAAAGAATTTAATAATTAAAAAAAAAAAAAAAACAGCAGAGGGCGTAAAAGGAGAATTACCTCCTGCATTGGGAGTCTAGTTCCTCACTGGACCTGTGGAGCTCCAATCTATTGGAACCCCCACTGAACTGCATCCAAATGCACCCCCGATGGACGTGTAGCGTGTTTGGGGGTAATCCCCCTCCCTAAACCCTTAGGAGGCATAATGGATTCCCAAGGGAGACATGGCCACGACAATTATCTCTCATTTCTCAATGCTCCTTACTTAATCGGTGAAAATGAAATGGAGAATATTTATTAAATTAATTAGTTGGTTGAATAGAATAAAAGACTAAAAATATTACTTTTGTTTCATAAGTTAAAATCATATTAAGAAATACGTAAAGAATAAATGTAAAAAATCATTTTACTCTTGATTTAAATAAAAAATATTTTATTTATAAAAAATAAATTTATTTTTAATAATTATAAAATAATATTACTATGATTTAAAATTATATAAAATATTATTTAGTGAAATATTTTAACATATTAATAAATAATATTTTAATATATTCTATTTGAAATAACTATTATTAATATATGTTGTCAATATTATATTAAAAAATATTTTATTATTATGTAATTTTACTAATATTTGAAATTTTATTTTAAAAAATATTTTATTGATTTTTTCTTTCTGTAAATACCTAAAAGCACCGTCGTCCATTGGCAACTAACATCTTTTTGAAGCCAAATTTGCCACATTGATTTGAGCCTTCTCTTTTTTATTATTCTATCAGTTTTTCTTTAATCTACCTCTAAAAGTGTAAATCTAAACTAAAGTTCATTAAAGTAAATTGCAAAAATCCTTCCTTCCTTGCTTCAAGTGATTTTTTAGTATGTTTTTCCTTTGCTCTTTTTTCTCCTCAAAATTGAAGCCATAAAACCTCCTAAAACTACCTTAACCCTAAACCAAGGAGAGTGAAAATTCTCTCTCTCTCTCTCTCTCTCTCCACTTTGTTGTTTTGTGCACTTCCTCAACACTGCCTTTGTTGGATTTCACACTGGAATGGGTTATCTTTCAAAAGTTATTCAAAATATTTTAGAAAAAAAAAGATTTACTATTCCTTGTGAAATGGAATAGCCATTCTCAGGGTCTATTGAATTGATATTCTATAGTCTTCAGTGATAAGGCCGAAATGATGAATTAGCCAAATGACTCTAATGTGTTGAATGAAGTTAGAATAATGGCATAATGGAATAGCTATTTTGTCAAACCAAATGTGATGCAATTTTTTTTACTTTCAATTTGCAGTTTACGGTTGAACATGAAAGTTGAAACATATTTAAAAAAAAAAAAACAAAAAAGGAAAACACAGTTTAACAGTAACAACTATAGATTAAAAAGTAGATTTCATATACCTTATAATTTTAAATACAATACAATTACACGACACAGTATAAATGATCAAATCACAACATAAAAGAGTAATACAAACTCTACATGAATACATGAGCATATCAAATCTATATAACATAAATTATTAATATATATAATACTTTAAATATAATTATGACATATAAAATTACATAAACACAATAAAAAAATATATTACCTAAATCTACCTTGATGTGTTGCTTAATTTCTTGTCATGTATGAAATATATAAGCAATTCATACAAATCTCAATAATGTAACTTAGAAGATTTGCCTTCGAATGTTGAAAAATGTCGCAACTGCCATCTAGGCTAATTAGTAGCTAATGAAGTGACAAAAAGTACAAGCAAAAAGATAAATAGTTATACTTTCATCTTCCTATTTCTTCACGAGAACAACAAACATTGGAGTGAATACTGAAGCCAATGATTTCAACCTTTGATAAAATATTGAATCTATCCAATATAAACAGCCAAGCAATAAAAGAAAACTTTGGCGCATTCAACCAAATCCAAATCAAGTTACGTCAGGGAACCCCATTTTATTTTGTCCACTGCCATGTGTTTGCAATAGAATATTTCCCAGAATTAGAGACTGCACATCATGGATAAAACAATAGATCGGACTGTGCATTTATTCAATCGAGAATGATTAGTTGTCTGGTTTAGTACATATATTAAAATGGGTTATTAATAAAAATCAACAAAAAAATGGTATTGTGTTATACCATTTGGGCGATCTACCATATATTTAATCGTCTCTCTACACAATTGCTATTACCAAAAAGGTTGCTAAAACGACAGGCGACTGCCATAACATAATTGACATCGATGTGACTTCTTGATGGCAGCATAACTTCAGGACTGATAACTCTTGTGTGACGGCCAACTGACAGAGCCGATCACAAGGCATCGTAGTCTGACAGGCTAGCTGTCATCTTGTCAAATTACTTGACGCCATGTCCCCCAACACCGCCTATAAAAAATGTAAGAAAACTCAAAGGTAAGGCAAAATCTTTTTATTTTGAGCTTTCTTAGCCAATTAAGTATAAAAAGTCCATCCACTGACTTAGCCATTGAAGAGTGCCCCGGAGTATCCACTCTGACACCCTTCTGACTCTTTTTGTGTTGCAGGGCCGTGATCGACCTTTTATAAGAAGAGCATAAACAATTGACGCCGTCTGTGGAAATAGAGTAAAAAAACCATGGCTGACCAACACGCTGACGCTGTTCCACAAAACCTTTCATCATCACTGGAAGCAACAAACCAAACCGCAGCTCCACCAACCCCCATAATCCCTAGCTTGTCACACACTCAAATACTCATTCCCTTCCCTTCTTGGTTGACCCATTCATCACTAGCCTATTATCAAAATTTGCGAGGACTGATTTCACCAGTAGCCACCGTTGTCCCCCACCATGATCAATCAGCAGGCCTTAGCAACACCGTCACAGCCACTAATACAGCCACAAACACCCTCCATGTACCCTTGGATGCCCTAGTGCCCCCCATTACTCACTTTAATACATCTATGCTGCCAAAAATCCACACGACGACGTTGCCAGCCTTATTGTCATCACGCGGCCAACTTGACTATCACGCCCACTACCAAGCCCAATTCCAAGCCATCCTCAGCCAGCTGGCCGCCATCCAGCAATCGCAACTCCAATTAGCACAACTTGTCAATTCCCAAACCAATTGCCAAAACACGCAACCTATTGATCGCCCGACACAACACACTAAGAACATCCCAGACCCGAGACCCCAGGATCGGCCCGCTGTGCCAAACCGTATAACTTGCCCAATGGTAGAGGAAAGTTCTTACTCCACGCCAGCTCGAGAGATATGCCATCGGGAACCTCCTGCCACACCGATGGACACCACTAGCCACCTCAGCCTTTGGACTTTACCCAATAGGTAGCCGTCTTCAAACAAGAAATCAAAAACTCCAAGAGCCCCGGAAGGACAACTGGGAATGTCTAGCTAACGAGCACAACCCCTACGTAATACATTGCCGCATCTTTCCCATAACGCTTCGAGGACCAGCTCAAACATGGTGGTACTCCTTGAACCCAGGTTCAATCACAAACTTTGACTAGTTAGGCAGACACTTCCTCGCCAATTTCAGTAGCTATCGAACAGCCACTAGAACCTCTGCCAGTTTGATGGCAATTAAACAGAATCATGAAGAAACAATTAGCGATTACGTTAAATTCTTTAACGTCGCCACACTAGAGGTCCGAGATCGAAATGACGAGTGGGCTATCCAGGCCTTCATAGCAGACGTCTACCGTAAATACCTGAAGTACACCTTAATCGATGCTCAGCCCATGAAGTTATACCAGCTTTATGAGAAGGCACAAAAATACGTAGAAACTGAGGAAATTGAAATCACGAATCAACGAATGGAAAATTGGGATAGAGAGCAAAAGGGCAATGGGGGTCTGAAAGCCAATCGTTAAATCGATCGCTCAGGTCCCCAATACCTCAAGGTTGCCTAAATCGACACATCACTAAACAGCCCTAACAGGAAATGAGCATGGCCTCTATCGCACACCAAGTATGAGTCTTACACTCCCTTAACTACCTCTAAATCACAAATTCTCAACACCATCATGCAAGAAGGTCTAATTAAGCGCCCTCTGCCAATGAAAAGAGACCGTAGTAAGCGCGATCTCAAAAAATGCTATAACTTTCACAATGACATAAGACATGTAACGATAGATTGCATCAGCCTAAAATATACAATCGAATCACTGGTGAGGAAAAACACAATCAAGCAGTTTGTTAAAAAAGAAATGAACAACAAAGACAGAGTGCATTCGCCCAACAGGCAGCTAGAAGCCACATCTAACAAATGATCAGTTATTAGCATCATAAACATGATCGTTAGTCCGGCAGAAGAATAAGCTACCAGCAAGTCAAAACATAAGTCCCACCTACGAAATGTCATGACAGTAGATGTGGCCCCTAAACGCCTCAAGCAACCCAATTGGGAGATCAGCTTCAATGAGTTAGATTTTCACCTCCTCTCTAACCGTGAAAACAACCCAATCATCAATTCTGCCACATAGGCAACTATCAAGTTAACAGGATGCTCATAGACAATGGTAGCACAGTCAAAGTTCTACAATGGGATGCTCTTCGTCAAATAGGGTTCAACATCGGTGATTTAACGCCATCTTTTCCAATTTACGGGTTTACCAATAAGCTAATCCCGGTTAAATGGATGATCATATTTTCTATTACAATGGGCGATGGCCATCACATAATTACCATTATGGTTGACTTCCTCGTGGTTGATCAACCTTTTGCCTATAATGTCATCCTAGGCAGATCGCTCATAAAGAAAACTAAAATGATCACCGCTGTTTATTGCTTAACTGTCAAGTTTCCTACACCAACGGGAATTGGATACATGAGATCCAACCAGCGAACCACCTACCAATGCCACCTACTGTCAATTGAATTGGTAATATCACAAACAACTATCGTAAACTGTAACGCAGATTAACTGGCGGTCAATATCATGCCCACACAACCACAAGCAATCACACTTGAAAGTCTTGACGCTAGAAGTGGCCTTGACGACCACAAACCTCAGCCAACCAAAGATATAGAAAAGCTAGCCCTATACGATTCAAACCCCGAGTTATCCACTAACATTGGATCTTCTCTCAGCCTACATGAAAAAAAATCTTCTTGCAAAATTCCTCAAGATTAATGCAGATGTTTTCGCCTGGTCGGTAGCTGATATACCAAGGGTAGATACAACCGTCATCATGCACTCGCTACATGTAGACCCCCGAGCCATACCCATCAAACAAAAAAAGTGGCCAATGTGGCTTTGGACAAACTGTTGGCAGTCAACTACATCCGTGAGGTCAAGTACCCTAATTGGCTAGCCAATATGGCTATGGTTAAAAAGGCATTTGGAAAGTGGCATATGTGCGTTGACTTCACTGACCTCAACAAAGCTTGTCCAAAGGACAGTTACCCGTTCCAAACCATCAACCGACTTGTGGATGCCTCCGTCGGTCACAAACTTTTAAGCTTCATGGACGCCTTCTCTAGATACAACTAAGTAAAAATGGATCCCAAAGACCAAGAGAAAACAATATTCATCACCGAAGATAACACTTTCTGTTATCAAGTTATGCCTTTTGGGCTAAAGAATGTTGGAGCAACATATCAACGCTTGGTCAAAAAACTCTTTAAATGCCAAATCGAGCGGTCTATGGGATTTTATGTCGATGATATGCTAGTCAAAAGTCCCTCCCTCCATTAGCACATTGGCAACCTGACGGAAACTTTCCACATACTTCGTAAGAACAAAATGAAACTTAACCTGCTTAAATGTGTATTTAGTGTTTCTGCAGGAAAATTCCTAAGATTCATAATTTCATCACAAGGGATCGAAGCAAACCCCGAGAAGATCAGCACAATACTTCAGATGAGCCCCCCAAAATCCAATAAAGAAGTGCAGTGATTGACAGGGCTAGTGGCAGCATTAAATCGCTTTATTTCCAAATCTGCTAACAAATGCCTATATTTCTTCAAGTTGCTAAGAAGAGCGACTAGGTACAAATGGACCGAGGAATACCAGCAGTCCTTCGACAAATTAAAAAAAATACTTGAGCACTCCGTCCTTACTAGCCAGCCCCAAACAAGGCGATCAGTTATATGTGTATTTCGTCGTATTTGATGAACCGTCACTACTGTCTTGGTAAGAGAAGAAGCCAAGAAGCAATACCCTATTTATTATGTTAGTAGGGCACTCCAAGCCAGGGAACTTCATTTCACCAAGATAGAGAAGCTGGTTTTCGCCCTCATCGTGGCCGCTAGGAAGTTAAGACAATATTTTCAAGCACATCCCATCACTGTCCTGATAGACCATCCCCTCAAAGATGTCACTCTTAGAGTTGACTCAGTAGGAAGAATGATTTGTTGGAGTGTCGAACTTAGCAAATTTGAGTTAGCTTACAGCCCTACAAAAGCAATCAAGGTGCAGGCTCTAGCAAACTTCATTGCTAAATACTCTTTTCAGACGTCCAAAGAGTCACCGCCAAACAACACATCAACCAGCAACGCTCCTAAAAGCAAGGTTACAGAACCTCTCTCTGATAGCCAAGCTAACGTTTGGATCATCTATGTGGATGGATCGTCTGGCAAAGAAAAAGTTGATGCAAGAATCCTATTGCTTGATCCCCCATGAGTAAGAATGGCAATACGATCTATCTTTTCAGTTTGTAACTTCAAACAATGCAGCTGAATATGAAGCGTTAATTGCTGGCATTGAGCTGGCTAAAACCCTTGGTGCTAGTTGCCTTATCACTCATACAGATTCTCAACTAGTGGCTAACTAAGGCAATAGAGTATATGAAGTAAAGGATGAGCTACTCGTCAAATACCACAATGTGATTATAACTTTGGCCCAAAGCTTCATTCACATCACCATTAAACAAATCCCTAGAGAAAAAAACTCTAGAGCTGACTGTTTATCTAAAATAGCGAGCAGCATGGATATCTCTTTCACCAAATGTGTATAAGCCAAACCTGTTGCTACCATCACTGCTTGAACCATGAAAAGTTTTATTGGGTGACACATTCTTTGTTGATTTAGGATACCCAATGTCATAATCACAAATGATGGTAAACAATTTTCGGTCGACAAGTTGCACAATTTCTATATAAGGTTCTGCATTAATCTAGTCCACACATCCATTGCTCACCCCCAATCGAACAGCAAGGTAGAATCCATGAACAAGAATATCCTGCAGCCATTAAAGAAAACTAGATGATGCAAAGGATGCATGGCCAGAAGAAACACCTGATATACTTTAAGCGATTCGAATAACAGAAACACAAGCGACAGTAGCCACACCTTTTAGCCTAGTTTATGATATGGAAGTAGTTTATTCTCATCGAAATGGGAGTTCAAAGCCTACACACTGCCAACACTGATGAACAACTCAATTCCGAACACCTAAAGGCCAACCTTGATTTACTAGAAGAAGGCAAAGAAGATGCCGCTATCAAAATGGCGATCTGAGTGCACCAAACATCTAGATATTACAATCGCTGTGTTCACAATCGATAATTCTAGGTTGGCAACCTTATTCTTTGAAATTATGAAGCAAGTCGACCTGTTGGAGAACGAAAAAAGCTATTTCTAAATTGGAAAGGTCCCTATCAGATAGCCAAAGTCTTTGGATTTAGGGTATATAAGTTAGTAGATATGAACGGGCAAATCATCCCCAATACATGGAACGCTATCCACTTAAAGAAATACTACCTGTAAGTATCCATTTCCTAAGAACTTACCACTTTTTGATTGCCAACAAACTTAGTCCTTATCTCTCAGAAACTTATTAAGCATTTCTAAAGCATGCGACTACCTGTCGCTCTATTGGCCTCCAAGGCCCAAAACATGTTGCCCTATTGGCCTCTAAGGCCTCAAAACATAAATCTAAGTCATGCGGCTCGCCACACAGGCCCAAAACGTGATGATCTAGGATGGGACACTTACTCGCCCAACCGAGAGTCACTTCTTTACTCACGACACCTATTTGCCCTGATGGCCACCAAGGCCCACACATTATGAATAACACAAAGATTGCTTTAATGGCTCTCAAAAGAGCTATCATATCTCTCATAACTTATTTTCATTAAAAAATTAACTAAGTCGCTTAACACAAAAATCACATTTTTATTTATCAATGGTATTTACAAACAGTTCTTAAAAGCCTCTCTAGTGCATTATAAGAGTGGCTAGTTATCTCTGGTAGACGAAATAACCTGCTTGCTAGCCTCATCACCAGACTCTCCCACTTCAGTCTCTTCCGGCGTAGGAGTGTACAAAGCTACGTCCCTTGATCGCCCTTTATCCATCTCTTGTTGGCTAGGCATCAGCATGTTAAAGCCCTCAGGTGGCATATATAATCGACCTAAGTCGATCACCCTCAGATCAAGAGGACCTTGCAATAGCTGCACTCCATAAAGAGCGCTGCTTCTATAGGAGTCTACAACAGTAAATAGTTTATCAAAAATTTCCTCTTTTTACTTCTTCATTTATGACTGGTGACGAGCTTCCATCTCACCAAGCTGCACCTTTAATTTGGCGACCCTAGATTTAACGGCCTGTAACTGGGCATCACGTTCCTTGAGTTTATTCGTCAACTTCGTAACGAGCGTTTTAGCCTTTTCTCCTTTAAGGAGCAGCTGTGTAATCTTGGCCAATCGTCTTTTTTCTTTCTCCTTTAAGAAGGCCTCCAGCTTCGCGTTGGCCTCCTTGTACTTTAGCACTTGGGCATCCAACTCTACTATTTTTGATGGTTGATGGTTGAACTTCTCTTGCCAACTTGTCATTTGGCATATGCAAGACATTTGGCAATGGAGTGCCTGCATTAAAAGCACAAAACACAAGTCAACATCATATGCATCTTTCTACACTACTTAACACATTTGTCACATAACCCTCACCTCTACCAGCCCAACCAGCACGGCGTTTAAGTTTTGTGCAGGGTTCATTCTGCTCAGCACCTCCCTATCACTGGGAGCCATACCTTTCACGGCCCACCTAAACCCCGCCTCAACATCTAGCACTCTTCCTTCCTTAAGAATCCAAAGCATCGTTTGACCCCCAACACCCAAACTGCCATGAACTAAACGTGGCCTCATAGATCTGCTACTGGGATGTAATGATTCGCCACTCGCTAGGACAGGACCCCTACTTGATCCCACTCATGCTGCCTCAACGGGTGCCACAGGAACAACAGTAGTTGCCAGAACCGACATAGCAGTCAGACCACCTTCCTGCAACAATGTCACAGGCTTAAGCGTGGCCTCCTCCGACTGCTTCACTCTCACCTTCCTCTTCCCTTTGAGCTGACGCAGAGTCACCCTTTCTGCAGTGGCTTGTCTAGCCGTTTGTTCTGCTAACGCTGCTTAAATTGCATCCATCCTTGACCACAACACAAAACTTCTATAAGATCACCAAATTTTTTGACTTAAAAAGAAGAACCTAAGGAGATACCCTCTTCAGCCCCTTGAGTTGAAGGATGGTTCCCCTCCGCTCCTTTACTCGACCGACCAATGGATGACTCTTCCATCCTCTCCTCGCCAACATGGCCACCAGCTATTCCGGTCCTCTTTCCTTCTTCTATTATATCCTCTATTCCTTTTTTCGTTGTACCTTCACCTATGACCATAAAAAACTACAATCAAAACCATGCACGACAAAGCATACATAGGTTGTCTTCACACTTAAAAAACACTTACCAGCCATACTACTCTGATGTCTCAATAGACATCATCTCTTTCGCTGACCTGGGGCTCACACTAGCTCTTCTAGCATTCTGAAAGATCTCGCCCTAAGCACCTCTTTGAACATTCTGCAGCGTCAAGTATTATTTAATGCTCACATTGTCGCTCCTAAAGAACAGCACCTACTCCTTTTTCTCGTCATTTAGGCTTGACCATGCCCTTTCACAACAAAAAAACTATTTCGGTCTTATATAAGCATTTGACGGAAGGTTCACTATTAATTTCCCCATCTCCCTGGCTTGCAGAAAGTAAAAGCAAGGTTTACCTCGCTTAAGGAAATATAGCTCTTTCACCACCCCTATCGAAGGCAGCCATCCCTTCTCCTTGCATACCAAGAAGTACGTCACCAAGATCGCCTAACAGTTCAGCTTCAGCTAGTTGGGCGACAGATTGTACCTCCTTAGTAGAGCACAAAAAAGGGTCTAACGGTAGATGAAACCCAACCTTGAACATATGGAGATAAAATGCTGCACTATCTCTTTCGAAGAAAGTGGCCTTGTACTCTATCTCTACCTCAGCTATCTGGTACCTCTCCAGATCAATGCCTCTATCGTACATCCACCTTCGGACCCTTTGTATCTTTACGGAACGAGTATATACCTCTACAGGCTTCATGTCCAAATTCACCACTGCTTCTTTTGTATCACTGGTTGCCTCTTCAGCTCCCTCTCTGCCAGATCCTTTGCTACTTTATTTGTCCCACTGCTCTCCACTTTGCTCAGCCGCCATTACCTCTCTCAATTCACTCTCCTCCATCATTGCACGACCACCCATACTTCCTTGACTTAATCTTTCAACTATCCTCCCCATTTTTTCCTCTGCTTCCTCCAACGTACTTTTTCTCATAACCGATTTGATAAGTAGCCTCCTCCCCTCTCTTACCATCCACCCCTCACCAAAAACCCCTTCTAAACCCACACAAACAGGAAACTAAAAACCAAAAAGCTAAAAACTTACTAGAGTGCTTTCTCCTCCAAGCCAACAATACAACGCTCCTCGCTTGAATCTCAACCCACTCGCTCGCTATCAACACAACGACAAAAAGGTGTTAAACAAACCTTCCAAAAACTTCGACACCTCTCACTATTTGGCACTCCCATCATCAAATACTTGCCCACGCTTCCCTGAAGCACCCAACAAACTCACTCTGGCCTTTTTTTCTTCTTATTCTTCTTCCTTTTTTTTTCTCTTTCTTTTCTTTCTCCCTTGGACAAATCGCACTATGCTTCCTTTTCAACAAATCTCTTTCTTATATTATATTAACAAAAAGCTCAACCTTCTGCATACTCCAACTGCACACATGTCACTATTTCATTCGTTTCTCACCCTTCACACCGTTCCACTACCATCTTGCCCTTTTATTTTTTGTCCTTTTCGACACGTGTCTACCTATGATTCTTTCCCCCTCTCTCTGACACATCGTATCCCCCAAATAGCACCCTTCCACATACCCTTTGCAGGACATGCATCCCACTCTTATTCTTCCCCTCTCTGACACGTCACTGAAGAGTCGCCCCCTGATATGCCTTTCTTTATTGTCACCCTATAGTTACAGCTGCAATTAATGACATCTACCACCTTTTTACATTAAAAAATTTCTGCCTAGCCATGCGCCAAAGTCCAAAATGCCAAGTCACTTTGTAACTGCCTTTTGGACTACCGGGGGGCAACTGTTATACCACTTGGGCAATCTATCAAATATTTAATCGCCTCCCCACACAATCGCCATTACCAAAAAGGCTGCCAAAATGACTGGGTGACCGCCAAAATATAATTAACATTGATGTGACCTCTCGACGACAACATGACCTTAGGACTGGCAATTCTTGTATGGCGGCCGATTGACAGAGCCGACCATAAGGCACCATAGCCTGACAGCAAGCCTGGCATTAGCTGTCTTTCTGTCAAATCACCTGATGCCATTTCTTCCAACAACGCTTATAAAAAGGTAAGCAGACTCAAAGGTAAGGCAAGATCTTTCCATTCTGAGCTTTCTTAGCCATATTAAGTATAAAAAGTCAACCCATTGACTTAGCCATCGTAGAGTGCCTCGGAGTATCCACTCCGGCAGCTTTCTGACTCTTTTTGTGTTGTAGGGCCGTGATCAACCTTTTGCAAGAAGAGCATCAACACATTGAATCAATAAAAAACTAGTTTTATATATTTTTATTTTTTAAAAAATTCATTTATAATTAATTTGATTCAAATTTTTAATTTTTTGATTTTATATTAAAAATCATTCCATTAAATTAAATAAATATTTTTATTAATTAGTAATTATATTTAATATTAAACGTAGTGTACGAATATTTTTCTAAAGTAAAAACTGTTGTTAGATTGAGAACTGAAGATCAAATTGAATCAACCCGTGGTTTGATTTTTTAACCATACTGCCCATGCCATTCTGCCTGTCCCATTGCAAGCTAGATACTCTTATTTCGTTTTCAATCTCCAATTGTCCTAAATCCTCCATATTTGAAACACTAGATTGTTTTGCGTTGCCTTGCATTGTCCTTGCCTTGCCTTTATGGCTACGTTTCTTACCTTCCAACTTCTGCATCTTAAGGGCTGGGCGGTGGAATCTATCCTTTTTTCCTTTTAATTTTGGGGCTTTTAAGCCCTCAACTGCACTGGCATGCACCTCTAGTGCAATCAAATGTGAGTAACCCTTTAGTAACTTCACTAGAGGGGTTAGGCTTCAGTTGCTTAACTAAAGCGTGCAGTGAAATTAACGGGGACTAAAGTTACTATTTTAATTATTTTTTATTTATTTTAATAATTATTTTTAATATAAAAGTTTTAAATTATTTATTTTTGTTAATCTTTTTGTTTTATAAATTTATTTTTTATTTTTAATTTAAAGATTTTAAATTATTAATTAATTTACTATAAAATTTATATAATTACATAATAATTAGTTAATTAGTTAAAATATTTAATTAAAATATATAAAATATTATTTACTAAAATTTTAGACATTAAATATTAAATAATTTATTAATATATTTTTACATTAATGTTTTTAATAGTAATTTTTATTTAAACTTAGGCCATCGTTGCAATTGAATTTAAATAATTTATTTTACCATTGATTTTAATCTTATGTTACACTAATTAATTTTATCATTATTGCTATTTGATTTTTATCAAAATTAATTTTGTCATTTATCTAAATGAATTTTTTTAAGTCCAATGGAGTTGGTGGAATCTTTTATTTGAAACGTTTTGGGGAATTTTTATTTGTGATTGTGTTTGAGTGATTCTTCTGGCTGTTGGGTCGTTGATATTGATATAATAATTCTTGGTCGTAGCTGGGGGTAGCTGGTGTGGTTGGTGAAACTGATTGATACTTCGCCGCATTAATTGAATTTTGGACTTAAAAGTGGCTTTGTTTGATTTAAGACAAAGACATGGACAGGTGGGTAAAATCACAGTTGATATTGTATTAATATTAATTAGATTAATTAGTATATATTAATTTTATATTGGTTAATACAAAACTTTTTTATTTTTTATTTTTATAAAATTTTCACTTATTGGATTTTTTTAATTAATTTTTAATTTTTTTATCTTTGATATTTTAATTTTTTATAATTATATTTAAAAATAAAATATTTTAATTTAAATCATACTGTTGAACCTAATTAATAATTTTTTAAAGTATTTTTGTAGTTATTAATTTATCTGATATTTAAAAATTTTGAATCTTGAATGTATATAATTTTAAAATTTATACTTGAATATAAATATGTATGACTATATCGAATAGAAGTATTTTAGCATGTGTATATAATATAAATTTTATTAAGGAATTTGATAATATACTATAAATATATTTAAAAAATATTTAAAAAATATCAATGAATCTAAAAAATACATTAAAATATATCGATATCAATACATACTAATAAAAGATAATATGGTATTGACTGCTTTGGGTAAAATTGAAAGACTTCAGAACATTAATTGAGTTTTGGTCTTGTTTGCTGAATGCTTAGCAAGGGTGCTCCCTTTTAGGCAAAGAGAAAGTTATATCAATAACATACAAAACAAAAGCAACTTTGATTGACCAACCAAGATTACAGAATTGAAAGCTTTTCACTCACTAACACACACAAGGAATACTATTATTAAGTACCAATTGGCTATTATATAACATCTTTGGAATAAAACAGGACAGATTGCTTCACTAATTTGACAGCCACTTTTATTCTCAACTTGCTGATCTGCACAATCTGTATAATTCTCCTCTAATTATCCTAAACCAAGCTTGGTCAATGGTGATCACTGTTTTTATAGTTTTAGGAACACAAACTCCTCAATCGCTGGCACTGTTCCTATCTTCCTCAGGGCTTCAGTGTCTGCATCTTCATCGACTCCAATCGCCATGATTGCTTTGCTCCTAAGAGCAGTCCTCCGAACGCTCATAAAGTTCACATTTATGTTGCCTTCACCAAGTATGTTCCCAACTCGGCCAATCATGCCAGGTTGGTCCACTTGCCTGCACAAGATAAGGTTCCCTTCAAGGCTTACATCGACTTCGAAGGATCCTACACGTGTCAAGTGTGGTATTCCGTATTTCACTCTTCCTTCAATGCTGATTTCTCCATTTTCTGATACGGCACTAGCAAATTTGGACTCAACATTGGATAATACAACTTGGATTGAATGAACGGGGAACTCAGCGGATGCATCCACAACCACACGTTCCTCGCTAATCCGTAAGCCTTTTTCCTTGGCTTTGAAATCTGCATTGACAAGGTTGATGAATGAGGATGATATCGGTTCGATGATACCTTTCGTGATCATGGCTCGGAGAAGCCTAGTATCCAAGTCATCAGGGTCTCGTGCAGATTGGTAAACCACCTTCACAGATTTGATTCCCTTGCCCCCACCAACCAACTGCACGGCTAGCCTGCCCAATTTCTCAGCTAGGACAACAAATGGAGCCAACTCTGTCAAAACCTCCTGAGGAACCATGGGAGCATTAACAGCAGTTGCTGAAAGTTCACCTTTCAAAGCTCCAACTACGGCCTCTGCAATTTCAATTGCGACACCCTCCTAAGAAATTGTATTGGATGCCAACATATTCAAAGGGTTAGAGAGTCGTGAGGAAATATCAGCAGGCACTATAAAGATTAAAGAAAGAAATTATTACCTTTTGAAAGTGCTAAAAGAAATTCTACATAATTATACCTGTGCTTCCTTGGTGCTAGCACCAAGATGAGGTGTGACAATCACATTCCCATGCTGCACTAATTTGCTGTCACTGGCTGGAGGCTCCTTAGTGAACACATCGAGTGCTGCCTGTTCCATACCATAGTTGTTAAGAGTACATATATATACACATACAATTATTTGGAATATAAGATAAAGGAAATTAATTACTTTTTGGAGTAATAATCAATCAACAGAGTAGGAACGTGTAATAGGTTACTTGGACTCGGGTGTGAATGTTGGATATGATTATGTTCAATTTTTTGTAAGTTTTTTCATGCATTTTGAGGGTCTTTAGAGAATCATATCTTCATATATATGTTCGAAAATGTGTTGGATATGAGTGTTGACGATGAAAACTTAAAAGAAAAAAATAAAGAGTCAAGGCAATATAGATGTTATAGCATCCAAAAGAAGGTGTCATCTGAAATAGAAACTTAATTAGATCTGGCAAAATTTCTTCATAGTGTTTGTTATTTCCGTTAGCATATTGAGCAACATGAGAATGTAAGGATTAAAGATAAGTTTGCTTAAGTTATCCCATTGAGCTTGTAGCAACTATGTTGCTCTGACTTTTTATTTATTTTTGAAGCACACATATTTAGTATCTGTATTTGACATATATCTAGAAATGAATATAAAGATAAGCTCTTCAAATATATAAAAAAATTTGAAAAAAATAAGAAATATCTATATTAGATACATGTCTATATCCAATACTCAAACTTAAATCTGATTAATACAGTAATGTAGTGCCGAAGCGGAAAGCAAGTTGCAAAGGCAATTAATAATATGAGAGGTAGAGATATTGGAAAGCCTACCTGAGCTACTTTTCCACTGTCAAGGGCCCTCACCAATGCATCTTCATCAATGACTCCACCTCTGGCAACATTGATGATGCGAACTCCAGTCTTCATCTTCCCAAAAGTGTCATCATTGAATATCCTTGAAGTTGAAGGAGTGAGCGGCATATGCAAAGAGATGAAATCTGCAGTGGCGATGGCCTGATCAAAAGAGACCAGGTCCACACCAATGGCTCGGGCTCTATCAGCTGGTGCATATGGATCATGAGCAATAACATGCATTCCCAACCCTTTTGCTCGCCTTGCAACTTCTGATCCAACTTTTCCAAATCCCATCACTGCCAATGTCTTTCCAACCAAGGATACACCCACGTACTTGTTTCTTTGCCATTTTCCTGTCAAAATTGCTTCAAATTATCACTCATCTTTCAACTACGTTAATCGAGACACGGGTATAATATAAGAGAACTATTCCTAGCAGCTTTGTTGTAAATTGGGGGCTTTTAGGATTATGGAGCAAGGAGAAGCTATGTTGCTCTGGTTTGTCATTTTTGTTGTATTTGTGTTCGAAGTATATCTGGACAAGGATATAAGATATGACAACACTTCAAATACTTAAAAATTTAAAAATAGTTAAATATATTCGTATCAGATAGATGTTTGTGTTTAACGTTTATACTCAAATCATAGTAACATAAAAAAAAAAGCAGATGTTTTGTTGAAATCCCAAAATCAACATTAGTATGGGTATAATAAGAATATTGTTACTCGTTGTGATTGAAGCAAGGACGTCCATCAAATTACTCCACGAAATTAATATGCGTAGAGATCAAACATCAATCAATTTTATTTGTCTGATTAATTGCCATCAATAATGGAAACAATTATGAAAGTTCACCCCACCAAAAAAGTACTACTGTATGAACCAAACCAATTAATCACGTGCGTGCACTTAGTTACTTACAAACAAATGCATCATTCATCATGCATATGCATCATGCATGTGCATGTGGATGCATTTGGACGTGTATATATGTATGTGTACAAAGAATAAATATATAGATGTAACAATTAATTATGAGCATGAATGGCATTAGCCATGTGAGCCCACAAGACACCTGTCGGTGGAAAAGAATCCAATGATATTTCTTCTTTGTGATCGATACAATAATTTTTGTCGTTAAAAAGCCACACATGTTATGTATCTCTTAACTAATACCAGATTCCATCAAAGATCGAAAATATCCTCCAAAAAAATACAAAAGACCTAAAGAAAAGTTTAAATGGTAGGCGGAAAGTCGACCCCGCCAAGCCATAGATAGGCTATAGGCCATTTCAATAATTGCTATTATTATATATAAAAAGAATACTAGCTAAATAGTGCTACAACCTTTGAATTAAATTTGTCCGTAAGTTATTTTTTTTTTTTGCTTGAATCAATCATTTTAATTTTATAAAATTAAAATTTTAGATAAATAATTTAATGATTTTAAATAATTTAATTTAATCTAATTTGAACTTAAATCAGAGTCTGATAACTTATACGCAGGTATACCTTAATCCGAAATACTTTCCACAATGACAGAAAAAATTATAATTCACCCTAAACTTTGCATACTAATGAGCAGATCTGAAATAGCAATTAAAATGAACAAGAAACTAAAGATTTACAAATGGAAGTGAAAACCTTTCATCATCATAAATTAATCTCTTTCTAATTTCTCCTAGAATTAAAACCAATTAGCAATAAGAAAAAAAAGTCCCTTAATTCATTTTTGCCATTCGACGATAAGTAAGAAATAAAAAACAGCACAAATTAATTAACAAGTGTAAAAGAAAAAAAAAGAAATAAAGATGTATATTACAAATATTACCAGCTTTCATGGAGGCATCGGCTTGCGCAACGTTCCGTGCCATGGCAGCAATCAACGCGATGCCATGCTCGGCGGCTGCAACGGTGTTAGCGGTGGGGGCATTAACCACGAGACAACCAAACTGAGTAGCCGCCTGCAGATCAACGTTGTCGATGCCAACGCCAGCTCTTCCCACCACTTTCAAACGCCCTTTGGCCGCTTCCAGGACTTGCCTTGTCACTTTGGTGCCACTCCTCACGATCAACGCATCACACGTCGAGATCTTCTCGCACAGCTGCTCATGGGAAAGATCGTAGGAGCAGTCCACGTCGCCAAAGCTACGTAGAAGTTCAAGACCCGCTTCTCCAAGTTTCTCGGACACCAAGATGGTTGGTCTTGTTCTTGTCTCTAAAGAACCAGTCTCCCCAAGGTCTCGGGATATGGTCTCATGAGAATATTCTGATGTTTTGAAGGCGCTGTTAATGGCTAAACAACGAGACGACAGAGATCGAGAATATTGAAAACAAGAAGAAAAAGAAGACGGGTGTTTGAAAGAGATGGTTCCGCCATATCCAGCTGCATGGTCGTGGATGCTGCGATCGCGAAGGAACGAAAGCTGATAGGATGTCGAGTTTTGCTGAGAAGCAAAGGAGGTGAAACGAGGGACAGAAATGGTATTGGCCATTGCCATTGCCATTGCCTTTAAGTTTGAGTTGAATTTGGATTGATGTTTGCCTGAGTTTGTTTTTCTCAAAAGTCGTTGGGATGTGATACCTATTATTAATACCGCTATTGGACCGCCAATTTTGGATAATCTACGGCTTTTTATTGCATTCAACTCACCCAAATATAGATTTTACTTTCGCAACCTTACCTTTCTTTCCTCTCCCCTTTTTTACTTCATCTCCTCCATTAATTAATTTCACCTATTTCTAGCAAAATTAATATATATATATATATATA
>JBBYHL010100244.1:0-91606 GCA_038381835.1 Adansonia madagascariensis | reverse complement strand
ATGAGCAAGTTTAATCATATTTAAAATATAAATTATATTTTTAATATTTAATTAAATTATTAAAAGAATATTAAAGTTTTTGATTTATAAAAAATTATTTAATTATAATTTCTTCATATTTATTTTTAGTTAAATTCGGGTTCGGGTTCAGGTCGGGCTCGGGTTTAGGTTTTTTCAGGTTCAGGTCATTTTGGGTTCGGGTCATTTCGGGTTCAGGTTCTTTCGGGCTCAGGTCATTTCGGGTTCAAGTTTTTTTGGGTTCGGGCTATTGACTTTTTGGTTAAATCGGGTTTAGTTCGGGTTCGGGCTCGAGTTTTTTCGGACAGGTTTTCGAGTTCAAGTTCATTTTGCCACCTCTAGTGCAGATGCATATGCATTAGATTTTCTTCCACATATATGGAAAGGGCATAGGCATACAATATTTTAGACGAGGTGAAGTAGCTTTACCTTCTGAGGTGTTAGCCTCTGTTTTGGCCAGTGAAAAGCCTACCGGGTGTAAATTCCTATGCCTCTTGAAGTGTTAGCCTTGTTATAGGCATGGAAGATACTCCCACTTGAATTAAACCCTTTCTGACATAAACCCATGATGGGCAAAGATTAGGGTACCTCTTCAGTTCTTCCCAGACTTAGGGATCAATTCAAGAACTTTTTTAGATGTCTAATCCAAACCTCATGTAATGAGCTATAGGAGACTCACCTAGTTAGAGCCATACCCGGTTCTAGAGGATACCAAATCAGGTACACATAGGGGAATGCTTCTAAACCTTTACTGTTATGATTTGATTTTCTTCATATTATTAATTGTATGTTGTGTTATTATGATATATTTTACTTTTATTAATTTGTTATATTACGAAAGAGTGTTTTTTATTCTTGGCATCACATATATATATCCCATGGAAACTTGTAAATTCATTCATGCACCTGCAAAGTTCATATTTTCATATTATATTCATGTATTCATAATTTCCATAATGTATTAATTCGTTTCATTTATTGTATTTTAAGAATCAAGAGGTGGGTCAAAGGCAAAGGTCAATACCTTCACATTTATCTAACAAGAGTTCAACCATAAAGTCCATGGAATGGAAAATTTGCTCAATAGATTGATAAAAATGATTGAGGGTTTACATGAAAGAAAAAAAGATCACATATTATAACTATTAGAATACAGGGGAAATCAAATGATTGTGAAGATAAATTTTTAGGCTACTTGCCAGATTTTATGAATATAGGGTTAAAAAATGAATGACTAAGGTTCTCAAAAATCCCTTAAAAGCACAATACAGATAGGAAAATGTAATATTTGCAAGAGCAATTCTTTTGTTACTTTGCTTTTGAATTTTGTAAATATAAGTATGTATGACCACAATCAGTGGATAAGGTAGAGAATTTTGGTAAGTGGTACAATGCTATTGAATCATGAATCAAATTCCTCGAATTCCTGCTTCTACGATAATCTTTATGTATGTTGAATCATGTCTCATTCACTTATTTATATATTTGTTCATTCATTTTGTTCATTTATACATTTTTTCCATTTATTGACATACATACATGGATAATAATAAAGATAAATGTTGACAAGGTATATGTATTTATGTATACTGATTTAAGTTTTTTTTTTCATTTTTTTAAAGTGAAAAAACATAAATCATGAAATGGAAGACATCACAAATTGCAAGCTCAATGAAGTTTCTCGAAACAAGCGAGTCTGTTTGCACCCCATAAAAATTATTCATACTTCTATAGGGGATTCGAGGAACTACAAGCTTAAAGACAATTCTTTAACATTTAAAATATACAATCAATGGACACTAATATTGGTTCACTTTCATAAGGGGCATATGTAAAAATCGTTGCATAAAAACAAAATTGAGGTCCTTGACTTTAACAAGAACAAAAGGTCCTACAAAAGCAAAACCATAACTAAAAAATTGTTATTAAAAATAGTCCTGTATCATAACAACACTTCTACCGAGGATCCAGGGAGTATCAGTTGAAGGTAATTACCTTAAAGTACTCAATTTTCATCATAACAACACTCATACTAGGGATTTAAGGAGTATTAGTTGAATGGTAATTACCTTGAAGTACTCAATTTTTATCATACTAACACTTATGTCAGGGATCTGAAGGAGTGCAAGATAGAAGACAACCACCTCAAAGTACTCAATCTTTGGGGAGCCAGTCCTATAATACATATTCTTCTTGATTGAGGGGCAACAAGTAGCATATGTGAGATGAGAAGTCATTCACAATCAATGGAAGCCAACATTATAAGAAGTTGAAAAAATAAGGAAATCCATTCAGACAGTGTCCTCAACCCCAGCCTTTCATTATTCAACAACCTCAACAAAATCAGATGATCTCTATCATTCTAATGAAACTTGAAAAAC
This sequence comes from Adansonia madagascariensis, assembly GCA_038381835.1. Lineage (NCBI taxonomy): Eukaryota > Viridiplantae > Streptophyta > Magnoliopsida > Malvales > Malvaceae > Adansonia > Adansonia madagascariensis. The sequence continues at coordinate 89,207 of JBBYHL010100244.1, read as the reverse complement.
TCCCTACCTAAAGTGGTATAATCCGAGCGTTAGGGGACAACACTTTTTGCCTAAAGATTCCATCAACCAATGCATGCTATTCAATGTAAAGATAATTTGGAGTATTAGCATGGTCGGTAGTAGATCATAGGCTGCTATAAATTCCAAACTTGAATTACTTAGATGATTCTTTGCCATGCAATGAGCTTTTGGATTCATCTTTTTTTTGCTAAAGAATCTAGTAAAGAATCAAGTCTCATATAATGGCTGTGCTCATGGCATGATTGAGATGACAATAAATATCTATTCATCTTATGGCATTTACGAGTTTAAAAGCTTAGAGTTTAATACACCTCCTGATGTTTCACTAGCTAATTTACATTTCAGCCCTGAGGATACTAATCTAGCAAAAATTTGATATTGGTGGATGTCTATCAAGGATGATTGGTTTAAGGGTCATCAACCTTATGGTAGTAAGCCAATCAGGGGTAATTCCTAGCTTGACTTCAAAATTCTATGCATTTCTTATGGAAACTGTAAATTTTGAAATGAATTTTAGTTTGAAAATATTATGCATTTTGTATGGACTATGAATTTTGTTAATAATGGTTTCTAGTATCTAGGGTAATGAGAATATTTTGAAAAAATTTTTCTTTGGTAGATGATCACCATTAGTTTGAACTCTCTTAAAAGGGTCATTTACCTCTACATATGTAATTATCCTAGGCATTTAATTATAGACCTTTCACCACTTGAGACCCTTCACATCTAAATGTTCTTGTCTATGGATACCTTGAAGGACTTACAAATAGGTTATGCTCCCAAAAGATTCAGATATCGATAGTTAGACATGTGTTAAAGTAATGATAGTAATTTCAAAATCTCTCTTAGTTGGATAACATTTTGCTATGACTTTCTTGACACTCTTCCAAATCCTTGATTCAAGAAGAATGAGAGCAAACATCTGCCAAAATCTTCTTTTCTTTTAAACAAAACCTTTGTAAACCAATGCCTGATATACAATATTTGAAATCCGAGATGTTTTCCATGTCAATCTGATTTTCTTTCCTAAAGACTTAACCAAAATCAAAATTCGTTGGTGGTTATGAAACTGATAATGTTGAGAGGCATGCCTTAAGCATTTAAAAAGTTACGTGTAACATCATGTTGTTAAAGATATTTAAAATGATCTAAAAAGAAGGTTATCTTTTTCCTAGCGAAATGCTTGTTAGTTCGAATGGCTTTGTTTGAAATAAAAAATGGCCTTCTTTCTCTGTCTGTTTTCAAATGTAGAAAATTATTCTTTTTGCAGTCCCTTTTGAGCCTGATAATTTATTTTCTTCCTTTGAACCCTAATTAAGGATCACCCTCCACACTGAGGGGCCAAGTGAAGCAAAGCTTCTAGATCATAAGGGGTAAATTCCATTTTAAAGTTTCAAGAAGAACAAGTTAGATGTCATGAAATAAATTTTGAGGACAAAAGAAAGTTTTAAATTTCAAGTTCAAATATTCAAAATGAAAAATAAAGAAAATGTCAAGTTCTTTCAAAATGAAGAATGAAAAAGTTTTAAAGATAGAGAAAGAAGAAAAAAGAAAAAGCAATAAAAAATCAAGAAAGTAAAAGTAGATAAAGAAATGAAAATTTGTTTGTCTATAAAAACAAGCCAGAATCTATTCCTTTTGAAAAAGAGATGATCCTTGATTCAATCATCCTTAAGCACTTTATTTGGGCCTATTTATCTTTTTCTTCCTAAACCAAAAACCATGGCCTACATTACATACCTAACAAAGTCTATTTTGATCAAACATGGCTATTTGAGTTGTTAGGCCATTTCTAGGAAACTCTTCAAAAATTCATTTTTTTGAATGATTAATATGATGGTGTAAGCTTAAAGGCCTTGGAATTGCTCCTAAATCAACAAAGATAGCCATCAATAGCAGAGAACCTGTCATGTTAATTCAAAAATGATACCAAACCCGTGAAAATTTCATGACATCAACAAAAAGTTTAGTTAAATGCCCAAACATTGATTCCTTTCAAAATGAAATTTCAGAACTTTTATACCCAAACCAATAAATTGATACTTACCAAAAGCCTTTCACATCAATCCTTTGAGATTTCATGTTTACTAGCATTAGTTTAACACTGGTTGTGCTATTGTGTTTGAAGATTAAAATGATGTTATAACTTAATTGTTTGCCTTTCAAGGAATTTCCATGAAAAGAATATTCATCTGAATTTAGTCTTGATAAACCTAGACCTTTTTATATCAATTTCTTCAAGACAAAATTTTACCAGTGCCACCCCATTTTTGCCTCTAAATTCATTCTTTCTTCTCATTCAAAAAAGTTTCGAATGGTTATCATCTATCACAAGAAAGTTTTAACATCATGATGAAGATAACATGTCTATTATCCTTGATATTGAAAAATCCATAGTTGAAATTATTTTGGAATTTTCATAGATTTTGATCAACTTTTTTTTGAAAGGTCAGAATGAAAAGCTGATCTCATTCCATAAATCCTAGAATTTTGATGAAATATGATGCTTTTCATGATTTCATAAAAGTAAGCAAATATGCCTTTAGCAGATATTTATCCAATTGCCCAAGTTATATTACTGAATCAATGAATACTAATTTAATATTTGATATTTGATGACTCTTAAGGAATAATTAAATGATTCTCTAAAGAAATCTACCACATTCTCACGCGATCCTATGGTAAGGTAGGTGAAGAAGGCTTTGAAGAAGCTTCAATGGTGATATTCGAAGCATTCAAAAGTTTTGTCAAAAAAAATGTTTTCAATACTTTGATGGCAATATTCAAAGCATTCAAAATGTTTTTAAAGCTTCGATGGCTATATTCGAAGCATTTAAAAGAGTTTTTATTGCCTCTTCATGTGACCCTATGGTAAGGTAGGTGGTGTAAGATTTAAGTTAGGTAAGTCTTTCATCCTAATAATTAATCAAGTCTTAAATGTTACTAACCTTTTTATCTGTTGACTTGTCGGCTTTGTCCTGAACAAACTTTTATCCTTGTTGACTTGTCGGTTTTGTCCCAATCAACCTTTTTATCCCTGTTGACTTGTCGACTTTTTCTCAATCAACACTTTTATCCCTGTTAACTTGTCAGCTTTATCCTAGTCAACCTTTTATCCTTGTTAACTTGTCAGCTTTGTCCCAGTCAACCTTTTATCCCTGTTGACTTGTCGGCTTATCTTGGTTAACCTTTTATCCCTGTGACTTGCCGACTTTGTCCAAGTCAATCTTTTTATCCCTGTTGACTTGTCAACTTTATCCCAGTCAACCTTTTATCCCTATTGGCTTGTCGACTTTGTCCCAGTCAACTTTTATCCTTGTTGATTTGTTAGCTTTGTCTTAGTCAACCCTTTTATCCCTATTGACTTGTCAGCTTTGTCTCAGTCAACCTTTTTCTCCTTGTTGACTTGTTAACTTTATCTTGGTCAACCTTTTCTTTTTATTGACTTGTCGACTTTGTCCTAATTAACCTTTTTCTCTCTATTAGCTTGTCGACTTTATCCTGGTCAACCTTCTATCTCTGTTGACTTGTCAGCTTTATCCAGTCAACTTTTTCTCCCTGTTAACTTATCGACTTTGTCGCAATCAACTTTTTTATCTCTGTTTACTTGTTGGCTTTGTCTAGGTTAACTTTCTATCCCTGTTGAGTTGTCAGCTTTGTCTAGTTAACCTTTTCTCCCTGTTAACTTGTCAATTTTATCTTGGTTAACCTTCCTCCTTGTTGACTTATCAATTTTATCTCGATTAACCTTTCTCCTTGTTGACTTATCAATTTTATCTCGATTAACCTTTCTCCTTGTTGACTTATCAATTTTATCTCGATTAACCTTTCTCCTTGTAGGTTTCATCTCGATCAACCTTTCTCCTTATTGACTCTTAGTCAACTTTTATCCCTATTGACTTATCGACTTTATCCTAATTTACCCTATTTATCGTTGTTAATGTTGGCTTTATCCTAGTCAACCCCGTTTATCCCTATTGACTTATCGATTTTGTCTCAATCAACTTTTCTCCCAGTTGACTTATCGACTTTATCTTGGTTAACTTTTTCTCCTTGTTGACTTGTCAACTTTCTCTCGATCAACCTTTTATCCCTGTTGACTTGTCGACTTTGTCCTAGTTAACCCCCTTTATCCCTGTTGACTGGTGGGTTTTGTCTCGATCAACCTTTTTCCTTGTTAACTTATCGACTTTGTCCCAATCAACCCTTTTATCCCTATTGACTTGTCTATTTTGTCTCGGTCAACATCTTATACTTGTTGACTTATCGATTTTGTCCCATTAACCCCTCTTAACTTAGGTTTTACCTTAGTCATTATTTTAATTTAAGGTTTTTCTTTTAGGCTAATTAGTTTTTATGTTCATTATTAGTTTTGATTATCTTTCACACATCTTAACGGCCCAAATGAAATCTGGTCTATTTGGTCTTTGCCCTGTTCCTAATTCTTAGTAACGGTCAAAGAGGGACAACTGTAGACATCTAATTCCGTCCAGGTTTCTTTTTTCTTTTTTGATAATCTTGAATATCCGAGATTGAGAACTTAACAGTAATCCTCATTAGGAATGATTTTTTTCAGATGAATCAAACATTCTTAAAACCATTTTATTCATAGTTAAATGGCCATAAATTCACGTGATAAAAAAAACAATCACACATTGATCTCTAATTTAGAATATACAAGATGAATATTTAAGAGAAAAATTATTTTTTATGTTGTCAAAGTTTTAAAAATTTGTTTCTACGAACGATATCGCAATCAAATTTCCCATTTTTAGGAATTTTTAGTGAATTTTGCATTAAACTTAGGAAGTTGACTATTGTATAATTGTAATGATACTTGTATGGTATTTTTGCCGATATGTACTCCAAAAAATAAAAAATATTCAAGAAAAAATTCATATTGACATTTTATACCATAGTGAGTTAGGTTGTCCATTTTTGTGACTTCTTTGAAATTTTTCATAGTATTGCGAGTTTTATACTCGTAAAATTTTTCCTGATAAAATTATTTCAAATTCTGGATTCTCATCTTTACCATTTTGTAAATTAATATCCGGGATGATATATTTTATTTAATTCATTTTTATAAGTTTTTATGTATTCTTTGAAATTTTTTTGGTTCTGAAATACGAGCTTTCCTTTATTTGCAACTTCAAAACTCTTTAAAAAATTTTACATTTAATTACCATTAAATCAGTTTTTTTAAAATTCATTTTATTTTATAAGTTTTACATTTTCTTCCCGTTTCCAAAATATGAAGTTTTTTACTCTGTAATTTTTTCCTTTTTTTTATAAAATTTTTCTTAGTTTATAATTTTTTAAAATTCTGCAAATATTATTATTTAATTTATATTAAATTAGTTTAGGAAAATTTCTTTTATTTTATCAGTTTTGCATTTTTCTTTTAAAATTCTTCTATTTCTAAAATACGAAGTTTTCTACTTTGTAATTTTTTAGAAAGATTTTTCTTAGTTTATAATTTTTAAAATTCTTTAAATATTATTATTTAATCGATATTAAACCAGTTTTGAAAAATTCAATTTGTTTAATGAGTTTTAGAGTTTTTTATGCTATTGAGATACGGGTTTTACATTCCGTAAATTTTTTTAGTGAGATTTTTTTTGATTTTTTAATTTTTAAATTTCTTTAAATATTATTATTTAAATCATAGTAAAGCAGTTTTGAAAAATTCATTTTATTTTTTTTATTTTTTATTTTCTTTCATAATTTTTTCATTTATAAAGTACAAAGTTTTTCTATTCCATAAATTTTTTTGGTAAGATTTTTATGTGTTTATAATTTTTAAAACTCTTCAAATATTATTATATTATTTTTTAATTCATATTAATCTAGTTTGAAAAAAAAATAATTTATTTTATGAGTTTTGTATTTTTTTTACAAATAATAATTTTTCCCTGATAAGGGTATGTGTTTGCTATCTTAATTTTTTTCCTTGTACATAAAAAAATTATTATTTTTATTATTAGATTGAATTAAATTGGTCATTTGAAATTTTATTTTTAAAAAAATGTATAATTTTTAATTTTTACAATTTAATCTTTTTAATTAATTTTTGTGGTATAATTTTACATATTATATACAAATATCGCTCAAAATATCTCTAGAAATCAATGATAGCATGCATGACATAAGGAAACAAGAGTCACAAATTTAAATCCAATCAATTTGTCAAAAATCAAATCATATCTCAAATGAATCAAATCAAAAAATTATGACATGTAATAAATGAAAGAAAATTCCTAGGGATTTTAGATGGGAACCTCAAGGGAAAAAGGATTCTACCACCATTCTTGCCGTCCACCACCTTAGAAAAAATCAAAGACAAAAATTCTCCTAAACAAAAAGCTTTCCATATTCAAATTTAACCATTTTTCATAGAAAGTTTCAAGAAATTTTAAGTTTAAAAGCTTTTCAAGGTAACTTCATCTAGAAATTTTCAATTTTTGCTTACATCCATCATTTTTTTCTTTAATATGAATCAAAATCATGTTAAGATCATGGATTTTATCCATGTTGACAATGATCAATTTCCTATATATTTGTTGATATATTTAATTTTTTTTTGAAATATATTGTCTTTGATGAGATATTAATTTTGTTGAATGTATATGTTTATGTTTATATTGTCATCCTTAATATTTTCATGTTAATATGTTGATCTACATATTTATATATTCATTTTTTGTCATTTTATTTTTGTATTTAAACTTGTTGTTATTTATTCATGTTTATTTTCATGATTTTGAGTTACAAAATATTGATGCATATTTATTTCTTACCTTGGCTGAATTTGATATGAATTGGTAATGATAATTTTATGCTTATTGTTGTCTTGATTTCATGTTTTTTAGCCTATTTTTGTAAATATTAGGAATTTTAGAGATTAAATCATAAAATACGTAAACTATTTTTACGCCATTTTGGGTTTGGTAAAGAGATTCATAGGCTATTAGAAAACTGATTTTGTGTGTTTTGGAACATGTTTTAGGTGATTTTAACATTTTAAAGGCCATTTTGCAATTTTAGAAAATTTAAAGGCTAAATTCCAAAATATGCAAAAATCATGTTTTATGGCCAAAGGTGCTTGGTTGAACCTTTATGTAGATTTTTTTCATGATTTTTGGGTTAATTCTTGGCTAGTTTGATGGTTTTTTGTGATGTTTAGTGATGTTTTTTCATGTAAGGGTCAAAATGCAATTTTGTAAAGTTTAGGGACTAGTTTGGAAAAAAACTTTTATTTATGGTTAAAGGTGTTTGATCAAACCTTCATAGGAATGTTTTCCGTGATTTACATGTTGATTTTTTTCATGATTAATCATATTTTGTGATGATTTATTATGTTTTTTTATGTAGGAGTCAAAATCTAATTTTCAAAGTTTAGGGGTTATTTTGTAAATTGTTGAGAAATATTTTTAGGCCAAGGTGTTTGGCCGAATGCTTGTTAATATATTGGCTATAATTTCATGCATAATTTCATATGATTTTTATAATTTTTAGGTTATTTATTTATGTAGGGACTAAAATGATAATTTAGAAAAGTATGGGCGCTAAATTGTAAACTTTGGGCAAAATGGTCATTTTGTCACTTTAAAAAATTCTTATTATTCCTATGGCCTTCTGTAGGGGTATGGAAACTTTTAAAACTTTTCGTGTTCTCTCGGTTTTTTGTCGGGTACGAAATGAAATTAAAAAAAATTTTAAAGGGCTTAATTGTAAATTTTTCATTTTTAGCCAAATTTTGAACTTTAGTTTCCCCATTTAGGATAAATTCATCCATTTCTCATCACTTTAGTCTCCATTAGGGTTACCGAGATATTTTCACGTCGAAGGTATTCCCTAAGGGCATTTTGGTAATTTTGCTCATCGAGATGCTTTTACACCAAAAGTGAATATTTAGTATTGGTTTAGCCTTCCAAGGTATTTTAAGGTCCATTAGGGTTACCAAGATACTTTCACATCGAAGATATACCCTAGGGCATTTGGTAATTTTGCTCACCGAGATGTTTTTATGCCAAAGGTGAATATTTAAGATGAGTTTAGCCTTCCAAGGTCAATTTAAGGTCTATTATGGTTACCAGGGTACTTTCACGTCGAAGGTATACCTTAGGAGTATTTTGGTAATTTTGCTAATCGAGATGCTTTTACACCAAAAGTGAATATTTAAGATTAGTTTAGCCTTCCAAGGTCATTTTAAAGTTCATTAGGGTTACCAGAATACTTTCATGTCGAAGGTATACTCTAAGGGTATTTTCATAATTTTTCTTTGAGTTTAGTCTTAGATATGTGTTAGGATGCTTCTAGGCTGAAAGTGCATATTTAGGATATGCTAACTTTTTTTTAAGCATTTTTTAGTCCTTTAGGGGTTACCGGGATCTTTTACATTGAAGGAATACCCCAAAGGTATTTTCATAATTTTGCATTAAAACCATATCCTATATGAGTACTAGGACACTTTCACGTCGAGAGTACACATTAAAAATGCATTCAACATATTAGGTCATTATTAGGTCATAGAGTCCGTATTTTTTATAATAAAATTATTTTTATAAATAAGGCATTGTCTCATAATTAAATTAATATGTAGGATTCCTACCAGAATATGCGAACGATTCTATGGATTATTTTAATAATAAGATACCCTTTTCAAAATGAAAGTCGAGATTTTTTAATTTTTGTAAAAATAAAATCTTTCATATTCCACAAGTTCTCTAGCAGGGTACGATAGAGAATGATAAAAACTTTCATGTTCTCTTGGTTCTCTGAGAGAGTATGGAAGAAATTTTAGTTTCTAAAAACATTAAAATCTGACTCTCGCGGAATAATAAATTTCTTTAATAAAATATTATGAAAATTATAATTAAATATCAAATGTTGAAATTGAATAAAAATCAAATTTTAAGTTAACACGCTATTTCTAGTTGCCGAGCATCATGAGAAGAAGATCAATTTTTACTTGTGATTGTAATCGACTCCCGGACCCTTTTAAGCAATCTCTAGTATGAGCTCAGACCTTGGAGTTTGTTTTCATGGGCTTCGTAACCCTTGAAAATTTAAACTTCGACAGGTATCCAATCTCACTTGGCTAAAATAAAATTGGTGGTGACTCCAAAACAAATAGTCATTTTGTAACGACTATTTAAACAAGTCGAGTGAGCGATTCATCTCGACAACCCAGTTGCTAGACACAAAATAAGAATAATAATCACAATAATGATGTGGATCCCAAATAAAAGAAAATAATTATATATAATTATATATATAGGTATTTATATAGAAACAATCGATACATTCGCCATTTTAAGTAGGCTAGTTTGGATTGGTATCCGGGCCATTTTGCGACACCAACTTTTCATAATAGCAAGCTCGCAGGGTGTCAATAAACATGAACGCCATCTTTTTCTCGATCAAAGAGGATGAGCTTAAGCTGTTTCTTTTTTCCACCTTTGAGCATACTATTTAAAGCTCTTGGAGGCTTTCTTTTCCATGTTTATAATGGAAAGATGATCCGAGGCCCAATCAAATACATGTTTATATTGATCAAGGAAAGCACGAGCTCAATTCTTGTAGGATATAGCCTATATACGAACGGATGGCTGCCCCGATTAGGATTTCTTAGAAGCAATGATTAGCAGCTTTTTGTTCTCTTCATATTCGGCCATCTTGCTGTAGTACATTCAGATATGGGTAGTAAGGTTCATAGTCTCATTGTATTTCTCAAAATTTGGTAGTTTGAATTTAAGAAGGATGATGAGGTGAAAAACTAATCCCAAAAACTTGGCGTTTATAATCCTGAATTTATCACTTCTTTTGATAGCTCAAATGCACTTCTCCAATGACTGATGCTTGTCTAAGTCTTTATCATTTTCTGAAGTCCTTTTCACTCGTTCCTGCTTCGCTTGCTCATCAAGATCTAGGACTATAGATCTTGCTATGAAAACCTACTCCAAGGAATCCTTGAACTAGATGGGTACTATTGCTGAGTTAATGCAAATAAATGATTGAGATGATGGAATTGTCGTTGCTGGAGGATGTTGTCTATATGATGCCCCTTCCTGAGTGTTAGTGGCTTTAACACCACCATTCAAGTGTTGTTAGGATTAACTGGTTCGTTTCTTGCATTGATGGTGCTTATTTGCCTTTTTTCTTTCAAAACCTCAGATAATAGCTTAGTCAATTCCATAATTTGAGCTTGGAGTTCCTTATTCTTATGAAGTGATTGCTCTTAAGATTCCCTATACATGAGTTGGAGTCATTTGAAGCGGGCTTGGTGATCATTTTCTATGGCTTTGTGGTGATTGCGTGTGTTATACCGATAACAAATAGTAGGTTCCATGTTTTAGCTTCACTTTAGATTATTGTCGAATTAGACCTTTATGATGTGTTGTGAGCATGTTTGATGAGATACCAATGAGTATGCAATGATAAATGACATACAAGAACAAAGCAATGATAGAGTTGAGTTAGTAATGTAAATATAAGAAGGACAATTGGAATAGGGGATAGTTTTAACAATATCATCTTTCGTTAAAGCAACAAAATATCTTGATTACACATGATTCTATTTAAATATGCCTGAGACAGTTGCATTGTTTGACCACATGTTCTAAGAAATACAATAGTTCTTGTTCATGGGCACTGATAAGCGGGATGTTACGTGTCAAGGATCAAGCTACATCCATCATGTATTCAGCCTTTAACTGGGCCACCTGAATCTGCTTGGTATGATAGGGACGATGGTCTTGATAATTTTAGCGTGCCTGATTAGCCATATGTAGCCATTCATGTTCCTACTGCTTGGAAACCCTTACTAGTTCATCAACTTGGTCTTGATAAGCTTGCAAAGAATGCTCTAAATCTAGGATTCTAAGTGTTAAAACTCTATTCTCTGCCTTAGCTTCTCTCAAGTCTTAGGCTCGAGCTTTTAGGCATCCATTCTTCGTTCGATAAGTTAACATGAAGGCACAGGTTTTGACAAGCTTTTCCCTATTGGTGCTGGCCTCCTCTTTCCATCAATGTAGCTTTTTTTAGGGTAGCAATCAATGGTGCTGGCTTTCTCCTCTTTCTACTGATGACTTGCTAAGGCATCGAGCCTTCTTCATTTTACTAAGTGCCACCTAGTCTTCTGTCAGACTCTCAAGGTCCTTTTTGAAGCGATTTTTCTCCTTGATGACTCGATTCATTTCACCATCCCAAAGATAGAAATTCATTTCTAATTAGCTCTTTTATTCTTTTAAATGAATGATTTCCTTGGCGAATGTTGCCTTTTTTTACTTGAATTCTCACTTAAGCAATTCTTTCTCAAAAGGGAATTTATCAACTGACACTTATGATGTTCTAGAAAAGGTAACAAGTTATTAATGCGATGGACCCTCCACTCATCATACCTTAGAGTCATACTATTTTTTCTCCAATTTTTATCCATAAATGGGTTTATCTCCAAGCATGGAAGGCTAGCTGAACTTTAGATTTGTAACTAGGTTCATTATAGTTGAAATCCCACTACTTTAAGTCTTGGATTAAGGGAATGAATTATTGGCATTGAATTAGGACTAAGATGAGTGCGTAGCTAGTGCTTCCTTATAGCCCCATAAGTGGCACACAATTGTAATCTCCTTATCGGTATATGATTGTCTATGGTGAAAACTAAGGGGCCTTCCATGTCACCTTTTTCCCTCCAAGATTTTAGAATTTTTGGACCCATTGCTCCTTGGAATTATCTTAGGACCATTTCTTCTTAAATACCTTGGAGATAGGACTGAAGCTAGGTGAGAAATTGCATGACATTCTTCTTTCTTTGAGGCAAAATTGGCTAACAAGCCAAATATGAAGAAATGGTACGCATTCGATGAAGTGACCTATACCCATTTTCTTGTAAAAATTGAGAGCTCGAATGGATTTAGTGATGATTGCGGGTGCGAGATTGATGTTGCAGCATAATCAGGAAAAAAGTTTTGTTATCGTTGCTTCAACATAGCCTAGTGTTTTCGAAATATAACCAAACCATATATTGCCAAAGCATAGATATCTTAGATTTTCTTGATGTCATTGTTAACCTTTATCTTGATATGACTTTTAATCCAGGACTCCATTGCCCTAAGAATCTAATCTAATCTTTTCTTAAAGGTTGGTGGTTATAAAGCCTTACAATATATTCTGTTAGTCTTAGCACCTTCAATATTAAGTATGTGGTAGATTCATCAACTGTGGGGACCAAATCTTCATGATTGAAAGTGAAGCATTGATATACTGGGTTCTAAAACTGAGACACTGCTCCATAACAAGCCATCATCCAAATGGACCTAGAGTAAGAGGGCTATGTCTCCGTATCTTTTTTTGAATGATTCCCTCTAGGTATCATTCCAACTAGCCCATATATGCTTCAGATCTTGCCAATCATTCTGACAGTACCCTATGTTGACTCTTTCAAGCATCGTTGAGACATAACCTGGTTTAGGAACGTCCCCATGCACACTATTAATGCTTCGACCATGCTCAGACTTTTTTAAAAGACTTCAGATCAGAAGTAGACTGTTGCTCCATGATAGACACCCCTTGCTGAACATTGGACCATTGACTAATTGTCAAACAATGATGATTATTATGACAAAATGATGCATACATCAAACAAAAAAACTAAAAGGGAATAAGTTAGTGACCATATGAAACAATAATAATAACTATAAAGAAATAAAAGCAAAGCAACAAAAATGCATAAAAAAATTACCCCAACAACAGGTGATAAAATACCTAAAGGCGAACACGACAATTGTGATAATAAACTGATAGCATGATGGCATGTTCGATAAACACTACCCTTAGTGACGTAACATGATACCTCGTAGGGACAAAACTGACCAGTTAAGTGGTGACGTTCTTAACATATGACTCTCTTCAGATGACACAGGGCATTTTAAGTGATGACATTCGCTTGTCATCACCACTTATGGCAAATACACATAAAGCCATCATTTGGAAAGCATGATAGCTTATTTAGGTTAGATGCAACTCTCTTAAGATGACATAGGGCATGTTAAGCGACGACATTCACTTTTCATCACCCACTTATTGTAAAAGGTTAGCCATAGGACATAATGACATACCCTAAAAATGATTATGAAATAAAATAACAACTACAAGCGACAATATTTGTCCATCACCACCCCTGTAACCATGGTGTATAGGAGTAAAGGTAAGAAGTGTTTCCTCGAGTGACCCTATTTTTTCCGTTATTCTAGCATCACTCTGTTATGGTTTGTTATGGTTTGGCTTGTAGGGTTCACTATATGTGTTTAAGTTTATGCTTAAGTTGGTATCCAAATCGCTCTTCCACCCAGTAAGGACAAATGAGACACCTTGATCCTAGGCCCATTGCGGGTTGGCTGAATGGGTTTTATCTGGTGGATGTATTTCCCTATGCAAATGTAAAAAGGTACTCACAAGAGACATAGGGAATTTACACCTTGAAAGGTTTTGCCATGCCTTTGTGGAGGTTACTCATGGAGGCAAATTGTTCATTTCCTCCTAATAATTGGGATACTAACTGGAGTTTAGTGGGAATCTAGTGCAAATACATGTGCACGATGCATCTCAAGGAAACAACCAAACCTTTTGTTTTATCCCTATATTACCATATTTAGTCAAATCGATATGTATTCGAGAACAGAGTAGTCCTTGACAATCATAGGTTTCACTTTAGTTTGGATTTAATCAGTTTCACTTTAACATTATTTTGATATTATCCTTTTTAATGCATGAAATTTTGTAAATTGTAGATTTGACTTTTGAAAGAGAATTTACGTCACTTATATGCGCCAAAGATGTGGATAACATAGAGATTTTTGATGAAAATAATTTTTAAATCAAAATTTGAAAATTTGGATATTTGTGTCAAGCACTGGAGAGATACTGACATGGAATATTGCCTTGTAATTGTTGAAAACAGTTTTAAAACCTGAATGCACAATGGTCCCTAAAAAAAGAAACGTGTTAGTAATACAAAAAAGAATATAATTATATCACATAAGAACAATCACACACAAAAACATAAAGAAAAGAAAGGATGATCGGAGTGTATCTCATAATTGTCTTTGATTATTGAAGAATAACTAGGATGATAACTTTGAAACCTATTTGGATTTGATGGTAATTAAGGGATATAGAAAAAAGGTTTTGATTAAAATGGCCCAGGATGTTCAGGAGAAAAATTAGATTTTTAATGAAAAGCAGGGTTAGAGTATTCCCAATGGTGATGGTTTTGGACTTGTTCAAAAGAAGGTTTGGTCGAAAGCCCATTTGGGAAGTTTTGGTAGAGGGAAAATTCAGACTTTAGGTAAAGAGCGTGGTTGGAAGATCCCCTCGAAAAGTGGGGTTAGAGTATCCTCAAAACCAAAAATTTTAATATTATGGAGAAAAAAATTTTAGGGATAAAAGGTCTTTAAAAATAGAATTAAGAGTTTGAATAAAATTATTTTTTGCTTTAGCCTTGATCTGAGTCTAGATGACTTGTGTTATGTGACTTCATGTAGAGTTAATTAGGTACGCTTCAAGAAGTTCAATCATCTCGATAAAAGTGGTTTGGAAAGCTAGGTTGATTTTAATTGCAAAATCAAGGGACAGCATCACGCTATGTCCCTTCTTGAATTTGTTTCAGGTAAATTTAGAGTTTGGGAATCGAGTGAGGTACGTTTGGAAAGGTGACTTGATAAGGTTTAATATAAAAATATTCTAAAATTCCTAGAAAATTGCTTTCTAAGTGAATTTAATTCTTAAAATTGGGTTTATTCTAACACTGGCAGCCTATGCAGGGGTAAGGGCATAATGGACTTGTGTTATGTGACTTCATGTAGAGTCAATTGGGTACACTTCAAGAAGTTCAATCGTCTCGATAAAAGTGGCCTGGGAAGCTAGGTTGATTTTAATTACAAAATCAAGGGACAACATCACGCTATGTCCCTTCCTGAATTTGTTTTAGGTAAATTTAGAATTTAGGAATCGAGTGAGGTACATTTGGAAAGGTGACTTGATAAGGTTTAATATAAAAATATTCTAAAAATCCTAGAAAATTGCTTTTTAGGTGAAATTAATTCTTAAAATTGGGTTTATTCTAACACTGGCAGCCTATGCAGGGGTAAGGGCATAATGGATTTTGGAAAATCATTTTGGACTCATTCGGTATCATTAAATTGCAAACAATACCTTTATAGAAAGGGAATTTCACAAACTTTCTAGGAAAAATATTTAGTAAATTCAAGAAAATCATCTTGAAGGCCATAATAGCCCAAATGAAATGCAGTTGGCTGGTTCCATAGGTTCCAAATAACAAAGGTTCAATAAATCATGTGCGAACAAGACACCTTTAGAAAGCTAATTTGATGTTCTTTCATGGAAAAATATTGGAAAATTCTAGAAAAATGTGTTTGGTCTAAAAAAATTTTTTATTGTTGGGTATAGTGCTATGAGAGCAAAAATAGGGAAATTTTTTCGTATTTTTGGGCTTATCAGGACTAAACTCAAGCCAAGGATGTTTGGACATCCATGATAGAAAAGGATAGGTGTCATGGGCATCACAAATTCATCCCACAATCCTAGAGTAGTTTGGGACAATGAAACAACTTGTTGACCATGCCACTAATAAGGGTATTGAACCCGAGATCAAGGATTAATATTTTAACAAAAAAGAGGTATTTTTCTAAGAGAATACATTTTATTCAGCCATGAATCCAGACCTAGAAAGTTTGATTTGTCCTAACGATCGGAGGACTAATTTAGTGAAAACATTAAATCCATGCTAGTTTTCATCTATTGGAGATACATAGATCTAACTTGAAGGTTTTTAAAATCAGATTTTTGGTAACAGACATGCATGCATTTTGACACAAAAGTTATGAATGAAATGCAACATACATAAGAAGGAACCTAGACAACATATTTAAACAAACAATGGTGATATTTTGACAATGGAAAAGGTGGCAAAATATAGGATGATGACAAGTAAGATGCATAAGAATCAAACTATGTATGATGGCATGAACATTTTAACTAAAAGAAAGCATGCTAGAATTTTTAAGAAGACATTTTTGTTTCATGAAACCTACCAAGATGCAAGAAAATGCATGAACATGCTCAAGACATGTTAGGGTGAACATTCAAATATGAGATGAATATGTGAAAGTGGATGAAACATGGCAAGATATGCATGTATAGAGACTATTGTGATGATAAAAACAAAGCATAGTATATTTAACCATCTAAGCAACATCAAGGCATCAAGAGGATCATCAAGCCTAAGACTACCATAACCAAGGCCACAAATATACATGAGAATTTTAGACAAGTTATGGTAAAGGGCCACTAGAATGATGAGAATGCTAAAAAAATTAGAGAATAAGTAGAGCAAAGGGGAGAAAATATACCAAAAGTTTCAAGCGTTAGCCTTTTTGTCTGAGTAGCAACTTTGAACTCACATTCTTCTTTCTTTTTGATGTTAAACAACAATAAAATGATGAAATGAAGTAGCATTTTAGTCAAGGTATGCACGAAAGCGAGTTTTGAGAGGAAATATGAGTGGAATAGAAGGTTTTAGAGGGCTTTTAGTGATGGTTTTAAGGAGCTATAGGAATAAAGAAAAGTTTTTGGTTTTTTGGTAGCTGGGAATCTTGAGGAAATATGTGAAAATAAGTGTTCTCTGCTGAGAGTATGTAAGTGTAATAAGGTTTTTTGCTCTTTATGTAATGTATGTGCCTCTCTATATTAGTTGCGCTAAAGTTAGCATATATAGCTATGTGACAATAAAGACAAAAAATGCAAAAAGCAAGGACATTATGAGGTTTTAATGCATGTACCTCATGTAGAGACAAGGTACTATGCTTAGACAAGGTACTATGCTTAGCTGCCATGCAAACTCATTGGTTTGCTCAGTAATAATAGTGGATCAAGGACACTTTATATAGCTGAGCATTGAAAAAAATTAGCTTACCTTTTGGCGATTTGCATAATGGTATAAAATTTCCCTTACCATTGGCTATTTGGGCCTAAAAAATTTATCTAAATCCAATCATAAGCCCAAAACTGAAGCCTAGTATGAATTTTTATGATTTTTGGTGCTAGAAACATGTTTGAATTGGATTTTTAAATCAATGGTGCAACTACTAAAAATGGCTCAAAGTGGGCAAAAATGCCTTGGTGTATCGATACAAAACATCTCGTATCGATAGAAAAGGTAACTTTTGCCCATAAGTATCAATACAATGAAACATGTATCAATACCAAGAGCCAAAAACAGTTTCTAGTCTCAAGACTTAGAGTTATGTATCAATACTCTTGCTTGAGAAATGATACATTTAGTTAAAAATCATAATTTTAGTTACTACTAAGGTTTGTATCAATACAAACATGCTAATTATTGATACCATACAGTAGGTCTCGATACCAAACCCTCTTGTATAGATACTATATGTGAAAATTTAAATTTTTAATGGTGTAAGAGTTTGGTATCAATACCTATGCACCAATATAACTTGCACGTACCTGTGGCTTTTTGAACTACCTCACTTTAGTCGAAAATAATGAGAAATTGATCCATGCTTCCAAGGATGCTCAAAATAATTACCTCCGATGCCTTGATGATCCCGGACAAAATAGTGTGTCTACAATGTAGATTAGTTAAGGGCAGGCCAAGCCTTGCTCATTATATTAGCTTATACATGGTCTCTGCTATCAAGGCTATCCATTAACCAATCAAATGTTAAAAGCTTGCTCATTGGTACAATGACTGACCATGTTGTGCACCATAAATGTCCTAAATGCCCTTTTTGCTAGGCTATTTTAATGGTTGAAATGTGGTCCTATATAATCTAATTTTCATGCTAAGCCAAATAGATACACAATGCATATTACCTTAGCCCCAAACACTTTCCCCTTCATTATTCCATAGCTTCCCCTTGACACCTCCTAAAACCTTTCTAAAACCTTCCATTCCCTTTATTTTCACTATCCAAATTCCTCTTCATTGATACTATAACCAACAAGCTTCTTCTTTTACTTTTTTTCCTGCTAATCAATAGCAAAAAAAAGGAAAAAAATGACCTTAAAGCTAAAGGTATTTTTTGCTCAAAGGAAAAGTAAAGCTCAAGGCTTTTTGTTATATTTTCCTCTCTTTGCTCTGTTTATTTGTTGCTTGTCATCATTTGCGTCATCTTAGTGAAATGTTTATGTTGCCATGACCTTGCTAGGACTTCCATGCATTATTATGGCCTTAGTTATGGTAGGATCTTGGTGATGTTGTTAGCGCCTTAATGATATTTAATGATTAAAAATGCCATCTTTCATTTTTCCATCAAAACAACCCTTATTCATGCATGTTTTTGCTACGTTTCATTCATTTTCATATGCTCATTTGATGTTTAAATGTTCATCTTAGCCTGCTATGAGTATAACCATGCATTTTGATGTATTTCTAGCATGTTTTTGATTGATTATATAAGATAACTTAATGTTTCGGATGTTTGCTCATGTTTAATGTTTTTACTATGTTTAGTTTATCATGTGTTTGTTAAAATGTCTCTATGATGCTTGTAGAAAACCTATTTTCAAAAAGCCCCCAAGTTAAGTCTATGTTACTTCAATAAATGGAGATTAACATGATTTAATGTTTTCACTAATTGCTCCCCTAATCTTCAGGATAAAACATGCTTTTCATGTCTGGATTCATGTTTAAATAAGGTTAAGTATTCTGATTTTCAAAGGAAAATATCCTCTTTTTACTTGTTTTAAAGTTTTTATATGTTGATCTTGAGGTCTAATACCCCTTGCTAGTGACTTGGTTAATGGGTTATTTCATCATCCCAAATTACTTTAGGATTGTGTGAATGAGCTCATGAAGCCACCATCACAGACACTCTTTGTCATGATCATTCAAATGTTTGTAATTTGACCAAAGTCTTGGGAAGCTCAAAAAATGGAAAAACTCCTCTATTTTGTCTTGGTAGCATTGCATCCATGACTTGAAACATCATTTTTCAACCCTAAATGATTTTTCATATATTTTCAAATATTTTCCCTTAAAGTCGTTGAATTCGCTTTCCAATGGTACCTTTTTGCCCCTAGATGTGCTTGGAGTAGAGAGTTATTATTTTTCAACTTTTGTTGTTAGAATCCCTAGAATCAGCAATTTGTATTTTGTTTGGGCCATTTTGGCCTCAGATAATTTTTCTAGGTTTTTAAATATTTTTCCTAAAGTTTTTATTTTTAGGGATATTCCAACTCCATTTTTTGAGGAAATACTCCAACCTCATTTTTCAAATTTCATATAAAATCCAAATTTTCTCTCTCTAAAATATCTCAAAGTCTTTTAAACATAATATTTTTTTCCACACCTCAAGTGACCATCGAGTCCAAATGCATTTCAAAATTGTCACTTCGATTATTCTTTAATGATTGAAGACAATTACGGGATACATTTCGACAATCCTTTTTTTATGCTTTTTTATGTGTTTATCTTTTTGCAGTATCTATTATATTCTTTTTCATCTTATGAACTCGTTTTCCTTTGTGGTGTTCGTTTTACATGCATTATTTCTAAATTGTTTCAAAAATTACTTAAAAATGTTCTGTGTTTGTATCTCTCAAATGCTTGATATTAAATATCCCATTTTTAAAAATTAAATCCAGATACCACTTTTAATCAAAAAATTTCTATGTTCTCCACCAGAATATTAGTTTCAATAGGCATCTAATCACACTTAGCCCAAATGATCAGTGGTGACTCTAAGTCTTTGGCCACTTCATGGTGACTATCCAAGATTGGTTGGATAGGCAATTTGATGATGGCTTCCCTTTACAGTCACCTTATTACACCAAATCCAAATCATGATCAAGGGATATCCTAAGGCACCCTTTTTTTAAGTCACGTGCACTTTATCCAAATGATTGGGGTTATTGAGGCACATTTTGATAGCTTAGCTACTCTATTAAGGATAATTTTGAGAGTTAGGCTTATGACTAGCCATGTCTCACTTGGTTTTCGATTCCTTTAGCTTTTGATCATTATTGAAATATAACCCTTTTCCATTTTCGTCTACTAATATTTTCCTTGTCATGATCTTTGCCTTATGGTTGTTAGGGACTATTTTGTTCCCCAATAAATGTTCATTAATTTGATAAATAGTAATAAAGGGGTAAACAAAGGTTCAACTATTTTCTTGACACACACTGTGTACGTGTTTGCATTATATTCCTACCAAACACTATGGTGGCGTTAGGGTCCTAAATATTAAAAGGAATTAAACTATTTGTCTTCCTGAGTAACCTTTCACATAGCATGGTAAGAACTTCCTATGTATAAATTACCTATGTATCTTGTGAGTAACCCTTTGCATTTGCATAAAGAAATATATCCACTGGCTCAAACCATTTTCGCAAAGCCTGCAATGGGCCTAGGATTAGGATGCCTTAACTATACTTACTAGATGAGGGAGCGATTTAGAGAATAATTTAGATGTCAACTCAAACCTCATATAGTGAACCCTATAAGCCTAACCAAGTCAAGCCATACTAAGGTCCTAGAATGACTCGAAGAATAAAACACTTAGGAAAATACTTATTACCTTTGACTCTTTCATACCATTATTTTATGTAAGCAATGGGTAAACAGAGGTTTAACTATTTTCTTGAAACACACTATGTATGTGTTTGCATTATATTCCCACCAAAAACTATGGTGGCATTAGGGTCCTAAATATTAAAAGGAATTAAACTATTTGTCTTCCTGAGTAACCTTTCACATAGCATGGTAAGAACTTCCCATGTATAAATTACCTATGTCTCTTATGAGTAACCCTTTGCATTTGCATAAAGAAATATATCCACTGGCTCAAACCATTTTCACCAAGCCTACAATGGGCCTAGGATTAGGATGCCTTAACTATACTTACTAGATGAAGGAGCGATTCAGAGACTAATTTAGATGTCAACTCAAACCTTATATAGTGAACCCTATGAGCCTAACCAAGTCAAGCCATACTAAGGTGCTAGAATGACTCGAAGAATAAAACACTTAGGGAAATGCTTATTACCTTTGACTCTTTTTTTACCATTATTTTATGTAAGCAATGATGAATGCACATCATCGCTCACATTTATGATTTTGCCCCTTAATAAGTCACTGAGGCTATTGTTACGCTATTCGACAAATGGTTAATGCTTTTTTTAGGTGAAATAGGTGAGTATTGTCACCCATGATTCCTTTGAAGGCCCCTATAATGCCTTTAAAAGAATAAAGTTAACCCAGTCAAGCATGTTATGCTATCCGATTGACCGCTTACTGTTGGCTACCAATAAGTGACAATAAATTTATGTCATTACCTAGATGGTCAATTAAGCCCAAGTTTTGTATCACTCATCAAAGGTGACCTTAACCCAGAAAACTGTTATGCTGTCCGACTGGTGACTAATAATCATTGTACTTCTATCAGTGATGGCAAGCAAAGGCTACCATTTCAGATTCTATTTAAGGCCCAGCATTACCATCAAAGGAATGAAATCTAACTCGATTAAGCCATCATGCTATCCAATTAACGGCTTGGCATCGATAGCACCACGATAATGAGGAACATCTATCACATGGGTCATAGGTTTTAACTTAAAAAAACCTCTTCATCATGAGGTTTTGACTTGGACACATCATTATTGTAGTTTGTGTCAATTCATACCCCAAGAGAAGAGTGATACTTTCTTTGGCCCTCTATGTTCCCCCCAAAGCTTCATAATGCCTATAATTAGGGCAAATTCTGGGATTTATTCCTATTCCCTTTATTTCTTTTATTCTTACCAATATTTTTTTATCCTTTACTACCTTATTGTTTATTATGTTCTTGTCACATGCATCATTTTCTCATCAAACATGTATAGACAATTGAAACAGGGCAATGGCAAATGAACACCATAATGCCCATAACAAAAGGGGTTTTTTGCTCTATTAGTGTCATATTCCCTTGATAAGGCTCTAGGCATAATTTGTCCATTCATATGGATTTCCTCCCCTCATGAGCCATACTACCATGGCACGTGTATTGGAGGCACGATGATGCACACGCATCATTTTGCCATCAATAAGGTAATTTTTCCATCGTCAGAGCTTAGAGCCTATCTGAGTAAAGCTTTTTTTGGTAACAAGATTTTTGTATATATTTTGTACATCTCATGCATTCCATGTATCACTCATATCATCTATTAACACTTGACATTAACATTATCATTGCATTCATTGGCATGCATGCATGCATATATACTTCCATTAATGACACCCGAACATAAGGATAGAATGGAGCCTATATGAGTGTGGGAATTTCTCTAAAAGAAGCTTTATTGTTCCTTAAGAGGTATCAAGATTCGACTAACATCATTGATCATGGGAGATAACTACTCAGTTAGAATTGAGAGATTGAAGTTCAGGCATAAAGAAGATTAAGACTATATGCTTCATAAAAATGAGGAATTATAAGGTAAAAATAGTCGAGTTGGTGAAACTGGTGTCAACCTTACAAAGGTTCATAGGTTTTAACCTAAAAAAACCTCTTTATCATAAGGTTTTGACTTGGACACATCATTATTGCAGTCCGTGTCAATTCATACCCCAAGAGAAGAGTGATACTTTCTTTGGTCCTTTATGTTACCCCCAAAGCTTCATAATGCCTATAATTGGGGCAAATTTTGGGATTTATTCCTATTCCCTTCATTTTTTTTATTCTTACCAATATTTTTTTATCCTTTACTACCTTATTATTTCTTATGTTCATGTCACATGCATTATTTTCACATCAAACATGTATAGACAATTGAAATAGGGCAATGGCAAATGAACACCATAATACCCATAACAAAAGGGTTTTTTTTTGCTCTATTGGTGTCATTCCCTTAATAAGGCTCAAGGCATAATTTGTCCATTCACATGGATTTCCTCCCCTCATGAGCCATACTACCATGGCACATATACTGGAGGCACGATGATGCACATGCATCATTTTGCCATCTGTAAGGTAATTTTTCCATTGTCAGAGCTTAGAGCCTATCTGAGTAAAGCTTTCTTTGGTAATAGGATTTTTGTATATATTTTGTACATCTCATGTATTCCATGTATCATTCATATCATTTTATTACACTTAACATTAACATCATCATCGCATTCATTAGCATGCATGCATGCATATATACTTCCATTAATGACACTCAAACCAGCGATAGAATGGTAGCCTACATGAGTGCGGGAATTTCTCTAAAAGAAACTTCATTATTCCTTAAGAGGTATCAAGATTCGACTAACATCGTTGATCATAGGAGATAACCATTTGTTAGAATTCAGACATTAGAGCTCAGGCATAAAGAAGATCAAGACAATATGCTTCATAAAAATGAGGAATTACAAGGCAAAAATAGCTCAGTTAGTGAAATTGATGTCAGCCTTACAAAGAAAAAGGGGCAAGTTACTACAGCTAAAGGGTCTATGAATCCCCAAGTTCACCTCATTAGTATCACTAGATTTATACTCTTCCAAAAAGGGTATCTTGAGAGCCATGACCCTATATGACACCAAATTTTTGTCAGTGCACCCAATTATCGACATCAATCCAACTGTAGTGCATAAGCAACCAAGATCTTGTGGGGCAAATACTAAGCCTTCCTTATCCAATCCATTGGTTCTCGATCTAGATAACCCTTTAGAGTAAAAGAAACTCAATAGTGTCAAGCCTCAAAAGCTATAAAGGATCTTGGCAAATATTGATTTTAGAAAAGCTTCTTTAGGCTATAGAAGGGAGAAAAAAATTAGAGTTACAGATGCTAAGTTTCTAGGTCTAGTTTCTAACCTTATCATTCCACCAAAGTTCAAGGTACCTAAGTTTGATAAGTACAATGGGACTATAAATCTGACAGCCCACATTTATATATATTTCTATAAAATGGTAGGGTATGAAAGGAATGAAAAACTTGTAATTTGCTATTTCCATGACAGTTTGATCGTGGTAACCATTTGGTGGTACAATAAACTAGAAAAAGCCAAGATTCAAACATAGGCTGATCTTTTTAGGCATTGACACTTGATTTTGTTGGGCCCTTTTCCTGATAGTCTAAAAATACCTAAGACGAATAACTTAGAGGCTACTTAGTGAGGGTAGATTTCCATAGGTGAAATGGATGTTTTCAAGACCTTTTTAGTCCTATATAAATGGCCACTGGTGCACGTGACAAAATCAATGCCATTTCAAGGGTCAAGGAGAACAAATCTCATATAAAAAAGACAGATATCAAGGTAAGAAATTAGCTTTTAACTTTACTCGTAAAATTTTGAAATTTATTTTTGCAGATGTTATCATGAGTTTTTCAAGAATTTTGTAAAATTTAGGAGTTGACCAACGTATATTTTTACCAATACTTATGCAATATTGATGCTGATATTAGTTTAAAAAATAAAAAATATTCAAGAAAAATTTGTATTGGCACTTTTTACCATGATGTATCAAGTTGCCAATTTTGGGACTTAAATTTGAATTTTGTCATAACATCGCGAGTGTCATGCTCATGAAATTTTCTCGGTAAAAATTGTTTCTGATTTCAAGTTTTCATATTTATTATTTTTATAAATAAATATTTTGATTAATATGTTGGATAAAATTCATTTTTATAAAATCTGAACATATTTTTTGAAATTTTTTCATTTCCAAGATACAAAGTTTTCTACTCTGTAAATTTTTTCAGGGGGATTTTTCTGAGTTTATAATTTTTAAAATTCTTCAAATACTTTCATTAAATTTATATTAAATCAGTTTTTGAAATTTAAATATATTTTATGAGTTTTGCATTTTTTTCCAAATGGCACTTTCTTTTTAAAGGGTTTTTGCTCATAAAATTTTACGAGTTTGAAATTTCTAATTGCCTTTTTCTTCCACATAAAATTTATTAAAAATTCCCTTTTGAATTTTTACATGGAAATTTTATTAATTTTACTTTAAATTGGCTAAATTTTAATTTTTTTCCATTTCATGGGCTTTAAAACCCATTAAGGGCCTGATAAGCCCATTAACTTTCCTATAAGCCCAATAAGCCCATTTTTTTCTAACAAGCTCAAGAACTTAATTTTGATTAAGTTTTTAATTAAATTTGTTATGTTTAATTTTATTCTTTGAATACAAAATTTTTAATTTGTTACAATTTAGTCCCTATAATTTGTTTTTATTCAAATTAAATTTTTTCTCTCATGTCTCTAGATGATGATGTCATGCATGATTTTAGGCACAATGATGCATGCAAAATGACAAATTCATTAATTAAAATCTTATCAAAAATGAGAAAATCTAAGAAATTAATGAATAAACTAAAAATAAAATAAAAATGTGGAAAATTATGGAAACGGCAAGACGCCATTTGGCCAAGGGGTTTTATACACCCCTTGGCCGACTTCTATCCCCTAGAAATAGGGTATGGTTTCTTCATTTTGGATTTTTAGCTTTACATAATAAAAAACACTAAAACAAATTAAAAATTCTTAGGTTTTTAAGCTTTTAAGGTAATTTTTCTTATAAAATTTTTAATTTTTGTTTATTTTATGTTTTATTCTTCATTTTAGCGAGCTTTAT
Organism: Adansonia madagascariensis; assembly: GCA_038381835.1. Classification (NCBI taxonomy): domain Eukaryota; kingdom Viridiplantae; phylum Streptophyta; class Magnoliopsida; order Malvales; family Malvaceae; genus Adansonia; species Adansonia madagascariensis. The sequence continues at coordinate 63,540 of JBBYHL010100244.1, read as the reverse complement.
GACTACTTGAGCTCATGGATTTTGGTACATGTTGAAAGGCCAAGTAAGAAACACATGATCAAAGTTTCTTGATTTTGTTGTTTGATTTAATTTTTATTAGCAATAAGTTGACTTTTATCATGTTAATTTGTGTTTGTTGGTAGAAATAATATTATTTTCATGTATATATATTTTGTTATTTTTCTTAATATTTTTGTAATGATTTATGTTGATTTCTTCATTATTTATTATGTTTTTGTGCATATTTATGCTTGGTAAAAAATATGACATGTATGTATGTTGATATTCATGAAAATATGTGATGAATAAAACTGTTTTAGTTTATATATATGCTGGTTGAATGTGTTTGTGACCTTTGAAATATTATTTCTTGCTTTTATGAGATTTAGGACTATTTTTTAAAGCTTGAAACTTGTAGGGTCTAAAAATAATTTTTCCAAAATTTTCAAGGCCTTGGAAAGGTATTTCCATGCCTAGCCGATTTTTATAAAGTTGATTATGTGATGTTTTTAATTTTTAGGCTATTTTGTAATTATAAAAAATATAGGGACCAAATTGTAAAAACTTATAAATTTTTTCTAGGCCATATCAGCTTGGCCAAATATGTCTTGTGACCTTTAGAGATGTTTTCATGCTTATTCTAATATGCATAAATATATTCTATATATTTTTAATCATTTTGGAGTCATTTTATAATTTTAAAAAATTTAAAGACTTATATGAAAAATTGTAAAATTTTTATTCTAAGGCCATAGGTGCTTGGCTGAACTGATTATGTAATTGTTTGTATGTGTTCCATGTTAATTTGGATATGTTTAATATTTGATTTTGTTTTTTATTTCATATAAGGACTATATTGTAAAAATGAAAAAGCTTTGTTTTTAGGCCTATCATACTTGATCGTACCATTTGTAGACTTTAAGGAGTGTCTTTCATATGTATTTAACAAGTTTGAATGTATTTTTTAATTTTTTTAACATTCTAGGTTGTTTTTGTAATTTTAAAAAGTTTTAGGGACTAATTTGTCAAACTTGAAGAAAATTACTTTGAGGCCATAAGTGGTTGGCCAAATATTTCTTATGATTTTAGACATAATTTTCATGATTTCTTTGATGAATTTTGTGTATGGACTAAATTGTAAAGTTTACAAACTTTAGGGATCATTTAGAAAAACCTTGCATTTTAGAGTTAATTAATTATTTTTGACATTTTAAGAATATTTCCAGCATTCCTCCAATCCTCCAGAGGGGTGCAAAAATTATTTTCGTATTCCTTTAGCTTTCTGGTAGGGGTACATGTTGGTCAAATCGACCAAATATGGATCCTTAGAGTCATGTTTAGTATGTTTCGTCTAAACCAAGTCTTAAGTTATTTATTTTTATTATTACTTAAATAAAATTTGAATTTTGCCAAATCAAGGCAATGTCTTTTGTGTTAAAATAGTACGTGGAATTTCTCCCAGCATATGAGAGAGGTTCTACTGATTATTTTAATAATGAGATATCCTTTTAAAAAAATGAAAATCATGATTTTTTGAATTTCAAAAAAATAAAACTTTTTGTATTCCTCCAGTTCTCCAGCAAGGTACAAAACATATTTTGATTATTTAAACCTTTCGTGTTCCACCAGCTTTCTAACAGGGTATGATAGAAAATGATAAAAACTTTCATGTTCTTCCGATTCTTTGGAAAGATGTGAAAATACTTTGATTTTTAAAAATATTAAAAACTCAATTTTCTCATTTGAAATAATAAATTTGTTTCAACCCTCAAAATATAAACTTCGATAGGTAACCAATCTCACTTAGCAAATAGATCGGTGGTGACTCCAAAATAAATAGTCATTTCGTAATGACTATTTAGAGTTAAGTCGAGTAAATGATTCAACTCAACAACTCAATCCTAAATGAAAAAAGGTAAATAAATAATAATAATAATAATAATAATAATAATAATAATAATAATAATATGGCCCCTAATAATAAAAAGTAGTGATATATAGATATATATATATATAAGAACAAGGGGTACACCCATCTTTTAAGTCCAGCTGGTTAGGATTCCTATCTTGGCCATGTTGCCTTTTTAGACCAATATATGCACGCCTTTGATTGGATGCTAGGTAGATTTTTTCTAAGAAACATGGAGAAAAATCCCAAAGACACCTTCAGGCAATATGCCCAAAATGGAAGGAGGAAGTGGCATAAGTATATCCGCCATTAAATAAGAAAGAGATGACCATCTATTTTGTAGAGACATTACATGTCTCTTTCTATGACAAGGTCATAGGGAATACTATGACGAATTTCACTGACTTAGTCATGTCCAAGGAAATGATTGAAAATGCAATTAAGAGTGGAAAGCTTGAAAGAGGTGGAACACTTGAGACAAGGGAAAAAAGGTGCTTATAGATAAAAGAGAAGAGGTCCAAGCCTTGGTCTATGAAGGACAGTCAACAAAGGGTTTTACCATGCACCACTTGTACGTTGTAAGCCAAATGGGTTACCTAGTTGGGGGTTGTTGATGTCTAGTTTTGTTCAAGCACCTTTCCTAAAATTCTAAAAATATCCGAGACCAAGAACTTAGTAACGCCTGATGAGGGTAGACTTCTTTAGGATGGACTAGATGTTTTCAAGACCTTTTCAATTATATTCTAAATGGTCGGAGGGCACGTGACAAAATAAGTGCCATTTTAAAGGTCATAGAGAACAAATGTCGGATAAAAAAGATAAAAATCAAGGTAAGAAATTAGCTTTTAATTTTATTCTTTTAAAAATTTGAAATTTACTCCTACGAATGTTATCAAGATCAAAATTTCCATTTTAGGAATTTTTTTAAGAATTTTTAGTAAAATTTAGGAAGTTTATCATCGTACATTTTTACCTAACCCTATAGAACTTATATGGATACTCACTCTGATAAATCAAAAATATTCAAGGAAAAAGTTGTATTGGCATTTTTACCATAAGGTATCAAGTTCTTAATTTTGGACTTAAATTTAAATTTTTATAGTACCGTGAGTATCATACTCGTGAAGATTTTTAGGTAAAATTTGTTCTGAATTTATGATTATTTTTATAAAATTTGAACATATTTTTGAAATTTTCTTATTTCCAAGATATGAAATTTTCTATTCTATAAATTTTTTCAAAGGGATTTTTCCAAGATTATAATTTTTGAAATTCTTCAAATATTTTCATTAAATTCATATTAAATTATTTTTTGCAAATTCAATTTATTTTATGAATTTTGTATTTTTTTTCAAATAATAATTTTCTTTCGAAAAAATTTTTACTTATAAAATTTTATGAGTTTGAAATTTTTAATTACCTTTTTCTTGCACGTAAAATTTTTCAAAAATTTATTTTTAAATTTTTATATAAAAATTTTATTAATTTTATTTTTAATGGGCCAAAATTTATTTTGTTCCGTTTCATGGGTGTTAAAACCCATAAATTTTTCTAATGGCCCGATAAGCCCATTAATTTTCTGATAAGCCCAATGAGTCCATTTATATTTTTTAACAAGCCCAAAAACCTTATTTTGATTAAATTTTTAATTAAATTTATTTTGTGAAATTTTATTCTTTGAGTGCATAATTTTTAATTGGTTACAATTTAGTCTCTATAATTTATTTTTTGTTCAAATTAAAATTTTTCTCTCTCATATTTCTATATGATGATGTCATGGATGACACCATCATGCAAAATGACAAGTTCATTAATTAAACTTTATCAAAATGAAAAAAAATAAAATAATAAGAAAGGCAAAAAGTGTATAAACATGTAAAACCATTTGGCCAAGGCAATTCTTTAAGCCTTGGCTGATTCTCCCCTTTTACAAATAGGGGAAGAAAATTATCATAAAGGAGTTTAGATGGAAGAAAAAACACTAAAAAAACCTTAAAATTCTTAATTTTTTCAAGCTTTTAAAGGTGAATTTTTCTTGTAAAATTTTTAATTTTTGTTCATTTCTTGTTTGATTCTCCCTTTTAGTAAGCTTAATGAATACTTGTGCTCTTGAATTTTGGTTCATGTTTAAAGGCTAAGTATAAAGGCCATGATAAAAATTTGATGACATAGTTGTTAAGTTTAATTTTTGTTAGTAGTATGTTGATATTTCATCAATATTATTTTTGTTTGTTGATAAAAATATATTATTTTCATGTATATATTCTTACATTATTTTTCTTAATATTTTCACATTGGTTTATATTGATTTATTCATATTTATATATTTTTATGCATATTTATGCTTGGTAAAAATTATGTCATGCATTTATGTTGATATTCATGAAAATATATGATCAAAAAAGTTGTTTTAGTTGATATATATTCTAGCCAAAAATGTTTATATTCCTTGACTAATTTTTCATGCTTGATTTCATGGTATTTTGGATTATTTTGTAATATTGAAAATTTATAAGGACTTAAAAATAATTTTTCCAGATTTTTAAAGGCCTTGGAAGGGTGATTCCAAGCTTGGCTGAATCTAATCTTGATGATTTTGTTATGTCTTGATGATTTTTCTATTTTTTGTAAGTATAGTAAATATATGGACTAAATTGCAAAATTTTTTCTATGGCCATCCAAGCTTGGCCGAATCATATAGACACCTTTAGTGTTTTCATGCTTATTCTTTTATATATATATATATATATATATCTTGTTTCGTACATTTGCCATCATTTTAAGGCCTTTTTGTATTTTTAAAAATTTAAGGACCAATCTGTAAAACTGAAAAAATGGCTCTAAGGCCATAAATGGTTAGCCAAATGCTTCTTATGATTTTTGACATAATTTTCATGATTTTTCATGATGAATTTTATGATTAATTATGAGTATATTTTATGTACGGACTAAATTGCAAATTTAGAAAATTTTGAGGATCATTTTTAAAAATCTTACATTTCAGGGTTAATGGGATATTTTTAAAATTTTAGAAATATTTCTAGCATTCTCTAGTCTTCTGGAGGGATGTAGAAAATATTAAAATTTTTTGTATTCTTCGGTTTTCCAATGGGGTACGAAATACAATTTTGAAAAATTTAGGGATTCGTTAACAGTTTTTGCATTTTAGATAAATCTGGATGTCTAGGTTACCCATGAAGGGTATAATTGTAATTTGATATTATTTTCAAGTCCTTTAAGGTTCTTGGGATACTATTATGTCACCTCAAAGGCATTTTAGTAATTTAATATAAAACCACGTCCTTTATGACCACTAGGATATTTTTTCGTTAAAGGGGCATAATAGGGATAGGTTCATCTTTTTATAATGATAACAAGTCCTTAAGGTTTCGAGATACTTATACATCGAAGGTTCATTTTAGGGGTATTTTAGTCATTTTTTCTAAAATCGAGCCCTATGTGATCACCAAGATACTTATATGTTGAAGTGTACAGCAGGAATACGTTCTCTCATTTATTATGTCATCAAGTCCTTTAGGGTTATCAAGATACATGTACGTCAAAGGTAAACCTTAGAGGTATTTTAGTAATTTATAAAGAACCAAGTCCTATTTGATCATCAGGATACTTATATTTGAAGGTGCATAGTAGGAACAGGTTCATTTGCTTTTGGATTTCTTGAGTTTTATAGTGGTATCCGGATACCTGTATGTCAAAGGTATACCCTAAGGGTATTTTAGTAATTTTGCTTAGAACCGAGTCCTTTAAAGATATTGGGATACTTTCATTTTAATAGTACTCTAAAGGATATTTTGGTCTTATCAACCATGTTTGAGTCCTTTGAGTCTAGTCATGTACATATAGTCAAAATTGAGTCTTAGGACAAATTTTATTATTTATTGTAAAATTAGAATTTTTGCAAATCAAGGCAATGTCTCTAATGTTAAAATAGTACGTGAAATTTCTCTCAGCATTTGAGAGGGGTTCTACAAATTATTTTAACAATTATATATCCTTTTTGAAAATGAGAACATCAGGATTTTTTGGAATTTTAAAAAAATAAAACCTTTTGCATTCCTCCGGCTCTCCAGTGGGGTATAAAAGATATTTTGATTTCTTAAAACCTTTCATATTCCTTCGGCTCTCTAGTGGGGTGCAAAATAGAATGATAAAAACTTTCATGTTCTTTTGGTCTTCTGAAAGGGTGCAAAAGATATTTGGATTTCCAAAAATATTAAAAACCTGATTTTATCAAACAAAATAATAAAGTCATTTTATAAAATATTAGCTATAGGAAATATAATTGAATATTGAATATTGAATATTGAAACCGAATAAAAATCAAAATTTAAATTAATATGGATTAATAAGGTATTGATAGTCGGGCATCACAAGAAGGTCAATCCTTGCTTGTGATTGTAACCAACACTTGGACCCTTCAATGCGATCTCTGGTATTTTTGTAGAGCTTAGATTTTGTTTTTATGGGTTTTATAACCCTAGAAATATGAGCTCTGAGAGATGACCAATGTAACATAGCTAAAATAAATTAGTGGTAACTCTAAAGTAAATGGATGTTTCATGACCACTATTTAGAATTAAGTGGGCAATTTATTTTGACAACTCAATCCCCAAACAAAAAAAGAATGATAAGAAAAATAATAATGATATGGGCTTCTAAAAATAAAGAATAATGATATATAGATATATATATATAGAAACAAAGGGTACATCTACCATTCTAAGTCGGGCTGTTTAGGATTCATATATAGGCCATGCTGCGATAGCTTGGCAACTCCACTGGGGACAGGTTAAAGAGCTGGGCCTAAAATTAATCATGCATTAAACAATTTTGATGAAGTTGGTTTCAATTGATATTTAACTATAATTCTCGATATTTTCAAAACAAAATTTTCATTAATTTTTTAACTTATATAAAAATTCAGCTATATGTTATTCACATTTTTCACTAACTCTTTCGTTTCTTTTGCAACATTATTTTAAAGGAATTTAGGATAGGGGTTTTAATATTTTTTAAAGTGTCAACTCATAAAAGTTGTTCCTCTGTACACATTGTGCACATTCATATGTATTAGATTCTCCTCCAAGTATATGTAGGGGGTATAAGTGACCTAATAGTTTAGGAAGGGGTGAAATGGCTCTGCCTTTTGAGGTGCTAGCCTTTGTCTGGGTTAATGAAAAGCCTACTGACTGTAAATTCCTACATCTACCCAAGGTGTTAGCCTCATTATGGGCATGAAAGATATTTCACTCGAATTGAACCCTTTCCGACATAAACTCACGATAAGTGAGGATTAAGGTACCTCGTTAATTCTCTATGTACTCAAAGAGCTATATGAAAACCTGTTTAGATGTTCAACCTAAATTTTTTGTAATAAACCGTAAGGGCCTTACCTAGTTAAAGCCATACTGAATTTTAAAGGGTATCAAATTAGGTACACATGGGGGAACATTTCTTACCCTTTTTTTTATTTTACATTCTGAACATGTAAATCATTTGATGATAATTGTACATCATCATTTATAGTAAGACTTTTGTCACACCTTAAGAGATGTTGTCATTGTTTTAATTCAGATATTAAGTGATGATGAACGAACATTTTCACCAATAATGTGATTACCTCTTTTGCCTTGCAAGTCATATGTGCTACTTTAACATCATGGTGTAGATGTGTAGGTCAAGTGATGATGTTCGAACATCATTGCCAGCAACAAGGCCTTTTCATTTGCCTTGATAGGTGTCGTAATGTCCTAATAAATTTACTTGGGGCAACCTTTATTGTTTTCATATTAATTCTTTTCTTATTTATCTGGGCTAATTTATTTCTCATTTTATTATTATTGTTGCTCCTCTTTGTATGTTATTGTGCGATGATAAATACATAGGGCAATGATGAACGAATATTATGTCTCTTACAATGAAATTAATAATTTTTCCTTAAAGCACCATAATACCTTGATTTTATTTTGGGATAGTGTCTATAATGATAGGCCCTTTGTATATATTTGTTCACATACTATTTTCTTTGACATTATATTAATTTCATTCTAGTACCTATTCGTATATGTGCATTCATACATGCATTTAGGACATGCATTTCATAAGGGTAAGGGTAAAATAAAGGTTCACTTAGATTTATCAATTCTCTAAAGGAATTTATTTCTTTTAACCCAAGAGTGTCGAAGCAATCCAACAACATTGACCATCGTATATGAATTCTCAATATGCTTACAAAGGATGGAGGAAAATGATCAAGAAGCCCAAGAGACTACAATGAAATGATAAGAAGAAATGCAAGCATAAATCTCTAAACGGATGGAAGAAATGATGACTAGAGAGAAGCAGTCTGAAAATAAGAATCCAAGAAACTAAAGGGATTTTTCTAGTACTTTTGCTAGATTATTCGAGGCAGAGGGACAATCTCCATTGTCACCACTTGCCCACCTTTAAAACTTCAGACGATCCAAAGGCTTAGCATGTGCGACTTAAACAATGTACACTAGTCGTGGTGGTCGAGTCGTTGAGTTTTCCTCTAATAGGGATTTGGATTAGATGTAGTAATATGAAGGGGAGAGAGACAGTTGGGCAAATCACTCATCTGACTAGTCTCAAATGGCTACCACAAAGTGCCTATAAACTTGGAGTCACCATCAATCATATCAGGCTAGGCAAGATCAGATGCCTATTAAAAATAATGTTTCAAGTTACGAAAATCAAAACATATAATTCAAGGTCTAAAAAGTCTAAAGATTTGTTAGTTGGGTTTAAAAATTGGTTACACATGGAAACGGATTAGCATCCCCACGACACCTAAAATCAACACCCACTAACTACATCTCGCTTCGATTACAACTTAATTAGTTTCATTTGATCATTATTTAGATATAATCCCCTTTTTTATGAATGAAGTTTTTGGTGGAAAATGTAAATCTAAGTTTTGAAAGAAGATTTATATCATTTATGGGCCGCGAAGCTATGAGAAGCATAGGGATTTTTATGAAAATAGTTTTTAGATTAAATTTTAAAAATTTGGATATTCCGTATTAGGCATTGGAGAGATACAGACATGTGTAAACTTTTTTTTGAAAACAAATTTTAAATATTAATACATGATAGTCACTACAAAAAAGAAACATGTTAGTAAAACAAAAAAAAATATAATAATATCATAAACAAACAATCACAAACAAAAGAGTGTAAAAAGGAGGGATGATCAGAATGTATCCTATAATTATCTTCAATTATGGAAGAATAACTGGGATGATAGTTTGAGAGGGGTTTGGATTCAATGGTAATTTGTGAGACAAAAAGATTTTAATCAAAATAATCCGAGGCATCTGAAAAAGAGAAAATTTTTGCATTTTTTTAAAGTAAAAGCTAGGCTGGAGTATCCCCTTAGAGAGGTTAGGTTAGAGTATTCCTAATGAAAATAATTCGAAATAAAGAGAAAATTTGATTTTTTAATGAAAAATGGGTTGGAGTATCCCCTCGGAGTAATGGGGTTGGAGTATCCCTAAGATGAAAATTTTTTATGATTTAAGAAAATAATTAGGAATCTCGAATAAATTCGAGAGAGAAGATCCAAGTTTGTTTATTTAAAAATGGGGTTGGAGTATCCCCTTGGAGTAATGGGATTGGAGTGTCCCCGAAGATGAAAATTTTTGATGTTTTTAAAGAAAAGTTTTTTTTTAAAAAAAAGGGTTTCAAAAATAAGAAACTGAAGATTTGTATAAAATATATTTTTATCTTAAGCCTTGATTCGAGTGTAAAGTTTTTGTATAGTAGAAGTGGATGCACTTCGAGACGTTCAAATGTCTCTATAAGGTCATTTTGGAAATTAGGTTAAAAACAGGGGATAGCATCACCTTGTCTTTTTTCTTAAATTTATTTCGATGCATCCAAAGGCTTCAGGGGGTAAATGAGATACCGTTGGAAAGGTGACTCGATGAGGATAAATAAAAAATATTTTAAAAATCCTAGAGAATCACCTTCTAGGTAGAATTGATTTTTGGATTTAGGCATATTTTAACACTGGCAGCATGTATAAGGAAAAGGGCATGATGGATTTTGAAAAATCATTCTGAGCTTATCTGGAATCGTTAAATTATAAACAATACCTTTTTAGAGAGGGAGTTTTGTAAATTTTTTGAAAAAATTTTTTTAAAAATTTTAGAGAAATCATCTAACAGGCCAAAATGGCCCAAACAAAGTACAGCACACTGGTCCTAAAGGTTTCAGATAGCAAAGGTTCAAAAAATTATAACTCCTTCATCTGCAATGATCCAAGGGTGAACAAGACATTGTTGGAAAGGTATTTTGATGCCTCTAAAGGGAAAAATATCAAAAAATTCTAGAAAGATCATTTGTAATTTGAAAATAATTTTTTAAATTTGGACTACATTGCTGCCAAAGCAAAAGCATGGGAGTTATTTGTATTTTCGATTTTTTCAAGAATAGACTTAAGTCTAGGACATCTGAATGTTTGTGATAAAAAGAGACAAGTAACATGGGTGTCACGAGTTTATTCCATAATCTCGGAGTAGTTTGGGATGATGAAATAACCCGCTGACCATGTTATTAAAGAGGGTATTGGATTCAAGATCAAGGCTTGATATATCTATCAACTAAAAGGGTCATTTTTATTTTAAAAAATAGCATCTTTGAGCTTGCTTTACCATGAATTTCAAGTCTGTAGTATTTAGTTTGCCCTCAAGATTGGAGGACTAATTTTATGAAAACTTTAAGTCCATGCTATTCTCTATCTATTGGAGGTAGCATGAATTTAACTTGGGGATTTTTTTTGAAAATTAAATTTTTAACAAGCAAGCATGCATCTTGACTAACAAGTAATGAATGAAATGCAACATCTTAACTAACAGTGAACATAAAAACACATTCAAGCAAGTAAAGGTGATATTTTGACAATGGAAAAGGTGGCAAAATGTAAAATTATCATAAGAAGATGCATGAAGATGCTTAAAATGAACATGTTTAAACAAAGTTTACTGGAATCTTTAAAAAAGTCATTTTTACTTCATGAAACCTATCAAAATACAAGAAAATGCATGAGCATACATAAAACGTGTTAGGGTGAACATTTAAATATGAGATGAACATGTGAATATGAAATGAACATGGCAAGAAATACATAAACATAGGCTGTTATGATGGTGAAAAAAAGCATGGCATATTTGCATCCAAACAACATCAAGGTATCAAGAAGGTCACTAAGATCCTAAGACTACCACAACCAAGGCAACAATAATGCTAGAAGGTCCTAGGGTGGTCATGGAACCATGAATGACTCACTAAAATGATGCAGATGATAAAATAGAAAACATATAGAACAAGGTAGAAAAAATATACAATAAAAAGCATGAACTTTCTTTTATAATTGAAGTAGTGACTTTAAGCTTAGTTTCTTCCCTTTATTTGCTACTATTTAGCAAGAAAAGGATGAAAGTAAGAAGCTTTCTAGTAATACTATTGATGGTAAGTTGTTTTAAGGATGAAAGTGTGTGAAAGTTTGAGTTTTTAGAAGTTTTCAGCTGGCAGTTTTGGGAACTACGAGAATAAAGTATTGAGATCAATGGAACAATGTTTTTAGGAGAGTTTTAGGGTTGAAGATTACTGTAGGATTTTTTTAGAGCTGGCTAGAAGAGAGTCTCTTTGCTAAGCCAGCTTTGATCCAAATTTAAATTCAATGCTCAACTAATGCTTTTAGGAGACAAAGCAAGGGGACCGTTGGTCTTTCATGCATGTACTAGGGGATAATTCCAGGTACTATGCTCAACTGGTCTCATTTTTATTAGTTCTGCCATGTAAAGTGGTGGTGCAAAAGGTCTAAAATAGCTTGCAACTAGAGAAAAATTAGGCATGCCCTTTGATAAACCATATATTTCATGAAAATGTCCCTTATCATTGGCTATTTAGGCTTTAAAAATTTGTTTAAATCTAATCACAAGCCCATAACTGAGGCTTGGTATGAATTATGATGATTTTTAGTGCCAAAATCATGTTTGAATTAGATTTTTGAAGGTTGAAAATTGGCTCAAACTAGGCAAAAATGCCTTGGTGTATCGATACACAAGGTAACTTTTACATATGAGTATTGATACAATGAGGTGTGTATCGATACTAAAAGTAAAAAATCATTTCCAGTCTCGAGACTTAGAGGCCTATATTGATACTCCATTGATTTGTATCAATACTTATGCTTGTGTATCAATACATTTTGCCAAAAATCACAACTTTAGCTATTGCCAAGGTCTACATCGTTACAAACATGCTAGGTATCAATACCACACCTTAGGTATCAATATTGTACCTTCTTGTATCGATATTAAATGTGAAAATTTAAATTTTTGGTGATGTATAGGCCTCGTATCAATACTTATGCACTAATATAACTTGCACGTACATTAGGATATTTGAATACTTCACGTTGGTCACAAATAATGGGAAATTAACCTATGTACTCCTCTAAATGACTCCGATAACACCCAAAATAGTGACCTTTGATGCCTCATTTTTACATTTTTCTTTAAGACAACCTATAGGCATTTTTTACCTTACCCAAAAATTTTTTTTGCTTGGCACTGTGTCACCTAATAGTGCCTGGTGACACAACACCCAGCAATCTCCCTAATTTAGTTTATTATTTTTTGATCTATCATCTTTCAATTAAGTCTTAGGCTGCTAAAAGATGACTCGGACAAAATGAGGTGTCTATAGCTGCCCTCTTTTGGTTGTTACTAAGTATTAGGAATAAGGCAAAGACAAATACACATAATTTTTTTCGAGTAGGATAATGGTTCCTTGTGCCTGCAGAAAAATAAAGATTAAGTTAGCATTATGTTGAGACAGTTTCAGCATATCAAGAACGATTCTAACAGAAAAGAAAATTTTAATGAGTTTTATAGGGTTTTACCTTTTTAGTAAGTTGTTTCTTGGGTTTGATCCCTCAAACGGGTGCCACTAGCTTGTATAAACTTTGACTCGATTGGCATCCAGCTTTTTATAGTCTAAGGTAGGTTGTATCCTAGATTTGACCCCTCAAATAGGCACCACTAGCTTATGTGAACTTTAACTTGATAGGTATCTAACATTTTATGGACTAAGGTGAGTTGTGTCAAGGGTTTGACCACTCAAACAAGCATCACCAACTTATGTAGGCTTTGACTCGATAGGCATCCAGTTTTTTATGGACTGAGGTAGGTTGTTTCATGGGTTTAACTCCCCAAATAGATGCTATTTGTGTAAGCTTTAACTCGATAGGCATCTAGCTCTTTGTGGACTATGGTAGGTTGCTTCAAGGGTTTGACCCCTTAAACAAGCATTACCAACTTATATGGGCTTTAACTCGATAGGTGTCCAGCCTTTTATGGATTGAGATAGGTTGTTTCATGGGTTTGACTCCCCAAATAGATGCCACTTGTGTAGGCTTTAACTCGATAGGCATCTAGCTCTTTGTGGACTGAGATAGGCTATTTTATGGGTTTGACTTCCAAACATGTCCACCAACTTGTGTGGGCTTTGAGTCGATAGGTATCCAGCTCTTTACGGCTTAAGGTAGGTTGTTTCCTAGGTTTGAAAATAATTGCCACTAGCTTGTGTTAGCTTTGACTCGATAGGCATCTAGCTCTTTGTACATTGAGGTAGGTTGTTTCCTAGGTTTGACCCCCTCAATAGTTACCACCAGCTTGTGTTGGCTTTGACTCGATAGGCATCTAGTTCTTTGTGGATTGACGTAGGTTTTTCTTGGGTTTGACTCCCCAAACAGGCACCACCAGCTTGTGTGAGCTTTGACTTGATAGGCATCCAGCTCTTTATAGACTAAGGTAGAAAAAAAAATCATCCTGTTCTTTGAGAACTAAGGTAGGTAACCGTCTTGCTCTTTAAGGACTAAAAGAAAATGAGTTAAGATACCTCTCTTGGATGATTTTCAATAAGCTTATAAGGTCAGAGATACTTACCTGAGGCCTTTCAAGGTATTTTAAAAATAGGAAATTATACCTTAGGTTCCTTACTAATTTGACTTCTATATATAGGAGCTAGTACCTAAAGGATGTTACATGCTGTATAATGCATGAAGATGCAAATGCAAGCTAAAAATGATGCAAGAGTGATGAGTTTAAAATCTAATCCGGTGATCGATTTTGGCCTTCTCCAATTGTTTGCTCTTTAACGAGTGTAATAAGGTGATCTCTTACCTTAGGATTGACTAACCTTGTTCTAGATTTTAGCGATTTTGAATGCAAAAGTTATCTATTGAAGGCACAGATGGCTCGTGATTGTGGGGATGATCTTAAGTTTAGATGGCTTGCAATTGGGGACTTTTGTTGCATTAAGTTTATTGACAAGTATAAAGGGTTTCTTTGGTTATTTATGACTCAAAAGTGTTATTTAGCGGTATGAGTGGACTATTCTAAACTCCAGTTGAGGATGACAATTTGAAAAGAATTTGGCTCTGTGTCTTTAGGTTAGGGTTTAGTAGGAGAAAATTTTAAGCACATTTTAGTATACGGAGGTCTATGGGTAAGAATGATGGTGGCCTCCAAGGTTCATTCTTTGTGTTTAATCATGGAACAAAAATTCTTGCAAAGTTTTTATCTTTCCAAGTAATGCTAGGAAATCCTATTATCAGTTCCAATCATTTATTAAGCATTATCAATTAAATGACAAACATGATGCAACATAGGATGCAGGAGTTAAAAAGACTTTCAAAAAAATCAAGTGATTGTATTTCATTTAAGAAAGAAAGTACAAGTTATGACAAATTATAGGATCACAAAAGATTTTAAGATACAAAAGAATTTAGAGGGGTTTTCCTAGCTGCATAGCCCTTGATGCTAATGACATGAATCTTCCACTGGGTGTCTTCGAAAAACTTTCTCAAGCAATTAATTCTTTTGGTATTGGCCAAATCACAAGAAGATTCTTCAATTGCCCCATGGTGGGATAAAGGCCCCAAGGTTAGGTAGTTTCCATTTTTTGAGTGCAGGTAAGGATGATATTTAGTGGGGTAGGTTGGCATAGAACAGGTGAATTATTTTGCATTTGGGGTCTTAATCAGGGTTGTGAATGTAGGGTAAATTGGTTCTTAACTTGGTTCGAGTAAGGGAGTCTGATCACTTAAGCCAGCTATAGACAACTCATTTTGACCAGGCCAACTCTTAGCATCCCAGGATTTAATTGAAAAATGATAAAATCATAAAATAAAATATAAAAATTGGGGGATGATTATTGGGTGCCGTGTTGCCAGGCACTATTAAGCGACACAATACCAGGTGAAAACTTTTTTCTGGGATGGTGTAAAATGCCTATGGGCCATATTAAAGAAAAACGTAAAATGAGGCATCAAAGGCCACTTTTCATGGTGTCATTAGAGTTATTCAGATGAGTACACAGATCAATTTAACACTGGTTGAGACCAAGATGAGGTAACTTGGGAAGCTACAAGTACGTGAAGTTATATTGGTGTATAAGTGTTGATAAGAGGTCTTTACATCGCCAAAATTTTGAATTTTCACATGTAATATCAACATAAAAGGGTTTGGTATCGATGCCTAAGGTGTGATATCGATACCTAGCATGTTTGTATCGATAAAGACCTTAGCAATAGCAAAAATTATGATTTTTGGCAAAATGTATTGATACACAAGCATAGGTATTGATACAAATCCATGGAGTATCGATACAAGTCTTTTAGTCTCAAGACTGAAAACATTTTCTTGCTCTCAGTATTGATACACACCTCATTGTATAATATTCATGGGTAAAAATTACCTTGTGTATCGATACAACATGTTTTGTATCGATATATTAAGGCATTTTTGCCCAGACCAAGCCTACAGACTGGTCTATGCGCTCTAGGATTTGTTCAGAATGTTTGGATTGAAACTAAGATTCTTATATTGTTCAAGTCTATTTTAAAGTAATGCTATGAACTAAATCTACATGCTTCCACCTAAAAAGCATTGTAGGATCCTTTGTATGGGTATCTTTTATTAAGTATTATAAATGAAAATGATTAAGCATTATGCATTTCATCCTTTGTGTTCATAGTTCTTGCCAACTCCTAGATCTTTCTTTACATATTTTCCACCTATATTGTTCTTTTTTTTTTAACATTTTCAGGTACCCCGATGAAGATGACATGAATATTCATACTGAAACTTTCGAAATCAATTTTGAGCAATAGATCTGCACCAATAAGGTCGAGTCTGAGGAGAATTCTGAAGAAAACCCCATATTGCCAAACTTGTTGAGACTAATTGAATAGGAAAAAATAGATATTACCTTATGAAGAATGCACCGAGACCATAAACCTTAGAATAGAAGAAGATTAGAAAGAAGTTAAAATCGAAACCTCCATAAAACCATTAACTCGAGCTAAACTAATAAGTTTCCTCCAACGATATCAAGATGTGTTAGCCTAGTCTGACCAAGACATGCCCGGATTAGACACCAACATTGTGGTCTATAAACTTTCCCTTAAACCTAATTGCAAGCACATACAACAAAAGCTCAAAAGGATAAAACCTGAAATGCTTTTGAAGATCAAAGAAAAAGTGAAAAAATAATTTGAAATAGGATTTCTCGAGGTAGTCATATCTTAAATGGGTAGCCAATATAGTATCAGTTCCTAAGAAGGATAGTAAAATGTGGATGTACGTAGATTATAAGGATCTAAATCAAGCTAGCCTAGAGGATAATTTGCCCTTTACCTTACATTGACACACTAGTAAACAACATTGCCAGAAACGCACTATTTTCCTTCATGGATGGATTTTCCAGCTATAACCAAATCAAAATGGTAGTTAAAGACATGGAAAAAACCACTTTTGTAACCATGTAGGGCACTTTCTACTACAAAATAATGCCCTTCAGGCTCAAGAATACTAGGGCAACCTACCAAACAGTGATGGTAACATTGTTCCAGATCTCATGCATAAGGAAATCGAGGTCTATGTAGATGATATGATTGCTAAATTACCGAAAAAGAGTGAACATGTGGCTAATTTGTGAAAACTCTTCAAAAGGCTTCGCATGTACCAGCTCAAGCTAAATCTTACCAAATGCACATTTGACATCATATTTGGCAAACTATTTGGCTTCATTGTGAATGAAAAAGGAATAAAAGTTGATCCTAACAAGGTCAAGGCCATGCAGAATCTACCACCACCTCAAACTCAAAAAGAAGTGAGAAGTTTTCTTGGGAAGATTGAACTACATAGCCCGATTTATATCTTAGTCGACTGGCAAATATGATCCAATCTGTTGGCTACTTCAAAAACAAAATCCTGGAGAATGGAACGAAAGGTGCCAAGAAGCCTTCGATAAAGTCAAACACTACCTTTTGAATCCATGGTACTTATGCCACCAATGCTCGATTAACCGTTGATCCTATATCTATTAGTTTTGACAAGTCGAAGGCTATGTATTAGGTAAACATGATGAATCGGGTAAGAAGGAATAGCCTATCTACTACCTAAGCAAGAAGTTCACAGAATATGAAAATAATTATTCATTTATAGAGAAGCTATGTTGTGCCCTAACTTGGATGGCCCAAAGGTTAAGACAATACATGTTGCACCACACTACTTGGCTAATCACTAAATTCGCTCTCATCAAGTATTTGAGCTGAGCTCCTTCTTTGTTAGAGAGGTTAGCTAGGTGGCAACTCCTACTTTCCAAGTATGACATTGTGTATGTGGACCAGCAAGCCATCAAGGGTAGCCTAATAGTAGACTCTTTGGCAAGTCAAGCAATAGATGACTGTCAACCTTTATACTTTGAATTTCTTGATGAGGACTGGATTGCATATCTAAGGTAGAGAACACTATCGAGTGTGATTCATCTTGGAAAATGTACTTCGATGGAGCTTTAAACACATTAGGGCATGGAATTAGGGCAATTCTTGTCTCACCTGAAGAAAACCATTACCCCTTCACTGCAAGGTTGAACTTCGATTGCACCAATAATACAATAGAATATAAGGCCTACATCATAAGACTCCAAGCAGCCATTCAAAAAGGTATTGGAGCCTTATAACTATTTAGACATCTAACCCTTGCCATTTACAAACTAAAAAGAGAATGGTAAGTGCATGATGCTAAACTGATCCATTATGAGAAGATATTAAACCTCAAAAGAGAGTTTAATGATTTTAGCTTTCAACATCTACCTTGAGAAGAGAACTAAATTGCTAATGCCTTAGTCACCTTATCATCCATGCTCAAAGTCAATTGAGAATCAAACGTTGCTTTTATTCAGATAAGTACCTATATAGCCCCGGCACATTGTCAGAATGCTGAAGAAGAGAAGGACAACTTGCCATGGTTACATGACATCCTTTAGTACATCAAGGATCACCAATACCCAAAAGGTGCCACCAAAACTGATAAGAGAACTATCTGACGATTAACTGCGAGCTTCATTTTGGATTAGGGTTTTTGTACAAAAAAGGCTAGGATCGTTGCTACATGAGTGGATACATCCAAGGCCAAAAAAATACTAGAAGAAGTCTATGAAGGGATTTGCAGTACGCATGCTAATGGACACCAAATGGCTAAGCAAGTCATGCGATCAGGCTACCATTAGTTAACTCTTGTAAATGATTGGATTAACTATGCTCGAAAGTGCCACAAATGCCAAATCTACGCGGACAAAATCCATGTCCCATTGACACCTTTACATGTTATGATAGCTCCATGGCTTTTTTCTATATTGAGCATAGACATGATTAGACTAATTACCCTAAGGCTTCTAATGGGCATCACTTCATTTTAGTCGCTATCGATTATTTCACCAAGTGGGTAGAGGTAACTTCATATGCCAATGTCACTAGATCGGTTGTATGCAAATTTATGAAACAGCCATAATTTGTAGATATGGTCTTCCCAAGCAAATCATTATTGATAATGCATGCAACTTGAAAAACAAAATGATGAAAACAATCTACTTTCAGTTTAAGATTCAATATCGAAACTCCATCCCTTACCATCTAAAAATGAATGGGGCAGTTGAAACAACCAACAAGAATATCAAGAAGATAGTCAAAAAGTTAGTTGAGACATATAAAAAATGGCATTGAAAAGTTGCTTTTTGCATTACATGCTTATCATCACAGCAATACAAACTTCCACAAGTGCTACCTTATTTTCCTTGGTCTATGGCAGGGTGGCTATCCTAGCAATTGAGGTTGAAATTCCTTAGTCTTGATGGAATCACAACTTGAAGAGGCTGAATAGGTTAAAAGCCAATATGAGCAGGTCAATCTGATCGAAGAGAAAAGAATTAAAGCCATTTGTCATTGGTAATTATATCAAAAGCACATGATAAGGGCCCATAACAAAAAGGTCTATCCTCACCAGTTCTGCGAATGTAACTCAGTACTCAAAAAAATTTTCTTAATCCACAAAGATGTTTAAAGAAAATAAACCCTAAATTAGGAAGCCTTATACATTATGAAATGTGTATTTTTTGGAGGAGCCTTAATCTTAATTGAGATGGATGGTAGTGACCTACCCAACCTTGTGAACTTTGATTCTATTAAAAAATATTATGCCTAAAAAGATTTTAGGATGAAAACCCGAGAATGTGTCTTATCCTCCGTCTACTTCCACTTCAATAAAAAAAGAGAAAGCCAACCTAAGTTAAAAACTCGAGAAGGTGACTTAAGTGACCCAACTCCCTTACTTAAACCAAATCAAGCCCAAGCTACCATAGCTTAGAGCGAGACCAATTTACCCTACAATCACAGTCCTGGTTAAGACACCAAATCACAACCTAATTCACATGTTTTATGCCAACCTACACCACTAAATTTCATCTTTACCTATACTTGAAAATGGAAACCACCTAATCTTAAAGCAACCATCCCACTACAAGATAATTTAAAGAATTCCTTAATTAGTTGATTGACACTGGAAGGGTTAATCGCTCAAGGAAAGTCTCTGAAAACACTTAATGGAGGATTCATGCCATCAGCATTAGGGGCCAATCGACCAGGAAGACTTCTCTTTTCTCATTTGTATTTCAAAATCTTTCAAAAAATCTCAAAAGTTTGTCATAACTTGTGCCCTCTTTCTTTGAATGAAATACAATTAATTGATTTATCGTAAAATCTTTTTGTAACCTTGCATTCCATGTTGCATCATTTTGTCATTTGATCGATAATTCTTAATAAATGAACAAAACTAATAACAAGATTTCCTAGCATTACTTTGAAATATGAAGCTTTGCAAGAATTTTGTTTCATATCTAAAGACTAAGAATGAATTCTTGGGGCCATAATTTGTCTTGCCAGTAGACCCCACATTCTAAAAATATGCTTGAAACCTCATTCCAATAAACTCCAGCCTAAAAATAAGGAACCAAAGCTCTTTTCAAGCTATCATCCTTAATCAAAATTTAGAACAGTCCACCCAGACCACCAAAGACACCTTTTAAATTATAATTGGCAAAGTAGAATCCTTCATATTCACCAAATTCAATGCAACAAAAGTTTCCATGCATCAGCCGTCGAAGCTCAAGTTTGTCCCTCCACATTCACGATCCTTCTGTACCATCAAAAGGCTATTTTTTCATTTAAAGCCTTTAGAAATCCAAAGTAAGATTGACAAACCCCGAGGCAAAAAGCCAGCTCATTAAACTCATAAAAGAGCAAACAACCAAAGAAAGCCAAAACCTATCACCGAATTTTTTTTTTTAAATTATAATATTTTAATAATCTAGACACACATTTGCATCCTCATACATTATACAACATTAACATCTTTTAGCTGCCAGCTTCTATATGCAAAAGCCAAATTAATAGGGAGCCAAGGTATAATTTTCTACTTTTAAAAAACCTCGAAAGACCCTAAGTAAGTATCTTTGACCTTACAAGCTCATTGAAAATCATCCAAAAGAGGTATCTAAACTCATTTTCTTTTAGTCCTCAAAGGGTAAGACATTTTTTCCCATTTTAGTCCTCAAAGAGTGGGAAGCCTTTCCTTACCTACCATAAAGCCCACACAAGTTGGTAATAATTGTCCACTTTAGTTCATGAAGAGCCGGACACCTTTTCTTACCTTCCACAAAGCCCACACAAGTTGGTGGCACTTATTTGGGGTTAAACCCAAAAAACAACCTACCTCAGTCCATAAAGAGCTGAATGCCTATTGAGTCAAAGCCCACATAAGTTGGTGGCACCTGTCTAGGGTCAAACCCAAGAAACAACCTACTTTAATCTATAAAGAGCTAGATGCCTATCGAGTCAAAGCCCCACAAGCTGGTGGAACCTATTTGGGATCAAACTCAAGAAACAACCTACCTCAGTCCATAAAAAGGTAGACGCCTTTCGAGTCAAAAGCCTACACAAGCTGGTGGCACTTGTCTAAAGGATCAAACCCAAGAACTAACCTACTTCAATCCTCAAATAGTAGGGCACATGCCTGCCTCAAAGCCTATACAAGTTGGTGGCACTTCTTTGAGGGTTAAACCTAAGAAATAACATAGTAGAGAGGTCAAGCCCTACAAAACTCATCAAAATTTTCTATTTTATAAATATATTTGGCCTATTGACATAATGTTAGCAAGATCTTTATATTTTTGCAGGCACACAAAACCATCATCCTACCTGAACAAAATGGTGTCCAATTATCTTTGCCCATTTTTAATACTTAGCAATGACCAAAAATAGGCAGTTCTAAACACTTTATTTTGTTCAGGCCAAATTTTGGCATCCTAAGACTTAATTGAAAAATGATAGAATCAGGAAATAAAAAATAAAAAATAAGGCATCAAAGGCCACTTTTTATGATGTCATTAGGGTTATTCAAATGAGTACACAGATCAATTTCCCACTGTTTTTGACCAAGGTTAGGTAACTTGGGAAGCTACCAGAACGTGCAAGTTATATTAGTGCATAAGTGTTGATACGAGGCTTTTACGTCACCAAAAATTTGAATTTTCACATGTATTATAGATACAAGAAGGTTTAGTATCGATACCTAGCATGTTTGTATCAATATAGAACTTGACAGTAGCTAAAGTTATGAATTTTGGCAAAATGTATCGATACACAAGCATGAGTATCGATACAAATCCATTAAGTATTGATATAAGTCTCTTAGTTTTGAGTTTTGGAAACAATTTTTTGCTCTTGGTATCGATACATACCTTATTGTATCGATATTCATGGGAAAAAATTACCTTGTGTATCGATACAACATGTTTTGCATCGATACACTAAGGCATTTTTACCTAGATCGAGCCATTTTTCAACCTTCGAAAATCTGATTCAAACATGGTTTTACACCAAAAAACTAATATAATTCATTCTAGACCGCGTCATTAGGCTTGTGATTGGATTTGAACAAAATTTTGAGGCCCAAAAAGCTAATGACAAGGGACATTTCATGACATTATGCAATTTGTCAAAGGGTAAGGTAGAATTTTCTCAATGCTCAGCTGCATAAAGTAGCCTAGATCCACTATTTTTGCTGAGTAAACCAATAGGTTTGCATGGCAGCTAAGCATAATATCTAATCTCTGCATGAGGTACATATACCAAAACCATAAAATGCCCTTACTATTTCATCTTTTGTCTTCATAGAACATGGCTATATAAGCTAACCTCAGACTCAGCTGAAGAGAACACTATAAAAGAAAACTCTTAATAGAAAAACACCTATTTCTAGAGATTCCTTCAATATTCCTAAGCCACCAAAAACTAAGAAACTCTTCTCCATTCTAGAAACCGTTCAAATCCATCACTAAAAGTCTTTCTAAAAACCTCTATTTCACTCATGTTCATTCTTAAAACTCTCTTTCATCCATACCTAACTAAAAAGCCCCTCATTTTCATCACTCTTTTGCTGTTTAACCCTAAAAACGATGAGTTAAAAATTGCTGCTCATAGAAAAGGTTAAAGCTTGAAACTTTTGATATATTTTCTCCACTTGATTCTGCATATTCTTTGATTTTCCAACATTTTCATCATCTTAGTGGCCTCTCTATGTTACCATGACCCTTCTAACGTTCTTATGCACTATCGTTGCCTTGTTTGTGGTAGTCTTAGGATGTTGATGTTCTCTTGATGCCTTGATGTTGCATGGTAGGCCAAAATTTTATCTTTCATTTTGTCATCAAAACAGCCCTTTATTTATGCATTTCCTACATGTTTCATCTATTTTCATATGTTCAACATATGTTTGAATGTTTTCATAACAAGCATTGAGTATATTCATTCATTTTCTTCTATTTTAAGGAGTCTCATAGCATAAAAATGTTGTCTCGATAGCTTTAACATACTTTTCTTCACTTACATATATTCATATCACTTTTATGCATCTTATTTGTCATCTTTTGCATTTTTGTTACCTCTTCCATGTCAAAATGTTATCTTTGTGTGTTTGCATGTGTAATACTTATTTATTTTTGTGCATGTTGCATTTTGTTCATGATTTGTTTGTCAAAATGCATGCTTGTTTGTTATGAAAAAAATTAAATTTTTAAAAAACCCCAAGTTAAGTCTACCTTAAATAATAGGGACTAGCATAAATTTAATGTTTTTATTAAATTGGTCTTCCAATCTTGGGGACAAACTAAACCTTCCAGGTCTGAATTCATGGAAATAAAATGTTGTTTTCTTTTGCTAATGTATTAAGCCTTGATCTTGAGTCCAATATTCCTTTTAGTGACATGGTCAACGGGTTGTATCATCATCCTAAATGGCCTTGAGATTATGGAATGAACTCATGATGTCCATGTAATTTTCTATTATAGACATTCAAACATCGTAAACCCGAGCCTACCTTTGAAAAAAAATGAAACGAATAACCCCCTATTTTGCTTTTGTAGCATTATAGTGTAAGTTTGGAAAATCATTTTTGAACCATAAAATATTTTCCTTGATTTTTTTTATATTTTTCACTTAAGGACATAGAAGTACCTTTCCAAAGGTGTCTTTTTCACCCTTGGATCATTTTGGATGAGGGAGCTATAATTTTTTGAATCTTTCCTATCTAAAAGACTTGGAACTAGCGTGCGATATTCTCTTTGGGCCATTTTGGCCTGTCAAATGATTTTTCTAAAATTTTAAATATTTTTCCTAAACATTTTACGAAATTCCCTTCCTGGAAAGGTATTGTTCATGATTTAACGATTTTGGATGAGCTTAAAATGATTTTTTAAAATTCACTGATTCTTTTCCCTTACATATGTTGCCAATATCAAGAAAGACTTAATTCCACATAGAAGATGATTTTTTAGGATTTTTGGAATATTTTTACACTAAACCTTATCGAGTCATCTTTCCAATGGTACTTATTCACAGCCTAAAGCCTTCAAATGGACCCAGAATAAATTCGAGAAGGGAGATGACATTATGTTGTCCCATGTTTTTAACATAATTTTTTAATCTTCTTTATAGAGATATTCGAATGTCTTAAAATACATCTGCTTGGTTCCTCTACAACACAAGCCCTTTAGACTCAGATCAAGGCTTAAGAAAAAAATATATTTTATGCAAATCTTTGATTTTTTATTTTCAAAATCCATTTTTTTAAAAAAAAAAACTTTTCTTTTAAAACATAAAAAATATGCATCTTTGGGGATACTCCAACCCTATTTCTCTCAGATTTGTTTGAGATTCCTAATTATTTTAAATCATTAAAAATTTTCATCTTTGGGGATACTCCAACCCTACTAGTTCAAAAGGACACTTTAACCCCGTTGTTCATTAAAAAATTAAATTATCTCTTTATTCCAAATTATTATCAAATCTTTATCCTTGGGGATACTTTAATCCCAGCTCTCTAAGGGGATATTCCAACCTTACTTTTACCTAAAAAAATTTAAAAATTTTCTTTCTTCTAATGCCTTGAATTGTTTTGATTAAAATTTTTTCATCGCTCAAATTACCACTAAATCCAAACCCGTCTCTAAATTGTCATCCCGGTTATTCTTTAGTAATCGAAGGCAATTATGCGATATATTTCGATCATCCCTCATTTTATGTTCTTTTATTTATGATTGTTTGCTTATGATGTTATTATATTCTGTTTTGTCTTACTAATTCATTCCCTTTTATAGTGACTATCGTGCATTCATACTTAAAATTTGTTTTTTAATAAAATTTACAAAGCAATATTCTGTGTTAGTATCTCTCTAGTGCCTAATATGAAATATACAAATTTTCAAAATCTTATCCAGACATTATTTTCATAAAATATCCTACTGTTCTTCCCACTTTAAGACGTATAGGTGATCTAATTTTCTTTTAAAAAAACTGGATCTACAATTTATAAAGCTTCATACATTAAAACAATTATATCTAAATAGTGACTAAATGAAATTGATTAAGTCAAAATTGAAATAAGACATAGTTAGTACATATCGATTTTGGGCATCGTATGGGTGCTAATCCTTTCTCATGCGTAACCAATTCTTAAACTCAACCAATGAATCTCTGGACTTTGTAGACCTTAAAATCGATGTTTAGAGTTTTAAAACTCAGAATGTTATTTTCAATAAGCATTCGATTTTGTCTAGCCTGAAATGATTGATGGCAACTCCAACTTTATGGCCACATTATGGTGGCTATCCGAGACTAGTTAGATGAGTGATTCGCTTAGCAGTCTCTCTCTCCTCCATATTACTATCCCTTGGGATAACTCCAAGGCTCGTCCATCGCTAATACCATACATTTTTAAGTCGACTGCGCTAAGCCCTTTGGATCATCTAAAGTTTTAAAGGCGAGCACATGGCGACATCGTTATTTCAAGTTTTCAACCTAAGCTGGCTTTTCCAGTTTAAAAGTGCAAAAAGAAGAAGAAATAGGATGTCCTTTTAGGTTTTCATCCCAAAATCCTTTTAGATATAGTATTTCTTGATAGAATCAGAGCTTACAAGGTTGGATAAGTCACTGCCATCTATCTCGATTAAGATTAAGGCTTCTCTGAAAAATACATGATTCACCACATACGATCATTTCCAATTTGGGGTCTATTTTCCTTGATGTCTTTATGGATCTGAAGAATTTGTTTGAGTACCAAGTCACCTTCTCAGAGCTGACAAGGATGGACTTTTTTTCCTGGGCTCTCATCATGCGTTTTTGATACATCTACCCATGGTAGATAGCTTTCATTCTTTTCTCTTCGATACAATTGAGCTGTTAATATTGATTCTTGACCCATTCAGCCTCTTCAAGTTGTGATTCCATCAAGACTCTTAGTAAAGGAATTTCAACCTCAATAGGTAGGATAGCTTCTATGTTGTAGACTAAAGAGAACAGGGTGGCACCTGTAGAAGTTCATACTGCTATGCGATAGGCATGTAATGTAAAAGGCAACTTTTTTGCCAATCTTTGTATGTCTCAACTATCTTTTCAACTATCTTTTTGATATTCTTATTAGCTGGTTTAACTGCCCAATTTATTTTTGGATGAGATAGGATAGAATTACAATGTTGAATCTTAAACTGAGAATAGGCTACTTGCATCATTTTTTTTCAGGTTACGTTCATTATTAGTAATGATCTATTCGAGAAGTCCATATCTACAAATAGTGTCCCATTTCACAAATTTGCATACAACAGATCTAGTGACATTAGCATGGAAAATTGCCTCTACCCACTTGGTGAAATAATCTATAGCAACCAAAATGAAATGGTGCCTATTAGAAGCCTAGGGGTAACTAGTCCGATCATGTCCATGCCCCATACAGAAAATGGCTACAAGGCTATCATAACATGTAGAGGTATCAGTAGGACATGGATTTTATCCGTATAGATTTGGCATTTATGGCACTTTTGAGCATAACCAATGCAATTGTTTTCAAGAGTT
Source organism: Adansonia madagascariensis (assembly GCA_038381835.1). Lineage (NCBI taxonomy): Eukaryota > Viridiplantae > Streptophyta > Magnoliopsida > Malvales > Malvaceae > Adansonia > Adansonia madagascariensis. The sequence continues at coordinate 36,775 of JBBYHL010100244.1, read as the reverse complement.
AACCACTAGTAGCCTGATCGCATAACTTGTTTCATTATTTAGTGTTCCTTAACATGAATATTGCAAATTTCTTCATAGACTTCTTGGAGATTTTTTTGACTTTCGAGGCATCTATGCACTGGAGTAGTACTTGATCCCAACCTTTCTTGTACAAAATTTTACTATCCAAAATGAAACTCGTAACTATCTTTTGGATAGTTTTCTTGTTAGTTTCAATAGTGCCTTTCAAGTATTGCTGATCCTTGATGTCTTAAAGGATGTCATGATACCATGTCAAGTCATTTTTCTCTTCTTCAACATTTTGACAATGTATTGGGTTTTGTATAAATACCCATCTAAATAGAAGCAACATCTGATTCTTGATTGACTTTGAACATGGATGACAAAGTGGCTAAGGCATCAGCAATTTGGTTCTCTTATCAAGGTAAATATTGAAAGCTAATATCATCAAACTCTTTTTTGAGTTTCGAGATCAGATTTCAATAATGGATCACTTTAGCATTATGCATTTGCTACTCTTTTTAGTTGGTAGATGACAAGGGCTAAATCTTTAAATACTTACGGTGTTTAGATACCTCTTTTAAAGGCTACTTGGAGTCCCACGATGCAAGCTTCATATTTAGCTAATTGTTAGTGTAGTCAAAGTTCAATCTTGCTATGAAGGGATAGTGGTTTCCATTAGGCAAGATAACAATTGCCTAATTTAATGGCCCAACACATTTAAAGCTCCATTAAAGTATATTTTCCAAGATGACCCGCATTTAACAATGTCCTCTACCATAAATATGCACATTAAGTCTTCATCAGAAAATTCAAAGTCTAGAGGCTAATAGTCATATATTGCTCAACTTGCCAAGAAGTTCGTTAGTTACCCTTGATGGCTTTTTATTTCACATACACGATGTTGTACTCGAAAAGTAGGACTTGCCACTTGGCTAACCTCCCTGACAAGGTGAAAACTTTGCACAAATACTTAATGGGATCGAGTTTGGTGATCAACAACCTAGAATGGTGTAGTATGTATTGTTCGGACCTCCGGGTTGTCCAAGCTAGAGCACATCATAGCTTCTCTACAGTTGAATAATTATTTTTATATTCTATGAACTTCTTGCTCAAATTGTAGATAGCCTATTTCATTTTATCTAACTCATCATGTTGACCTAATACACAGCCTATTGACTTATCAAAAATTGATATGTACAGGATTAAAGGTCAATTGGGCATTGGTGGCATAAGTATCAGTAGGGTTTAAAAGGTAATGTTTGACCTTATCAAAGGTTTATTGGCATTCTTCATTCCATTCTTCAGGATTTAATTTTTGAAATAGCAAAAAAATTGGATCGCATTTATCGATCAATTGAGATACAAAATGAGCTATGTAATTTTATTTTCCCAAGAAACTACTTACTTTCTTTTGAGTTTAAGGTGATGGCAAGTTTTGAATGGCTTTGACCTTGTCAGGATCAACTTCTATTCCTTTTTCACTTACAATGAAACCTAATAGTTTGCTCGATATGACATTGAATATGCATTTTGCAGGATTTAATTTAAGCTAGTATTTCTAAAGCCATTAGAAGAGTTTTTATAAAGTAGCCACATGTTCACTTTCTTTTGGCAATTTGGCGATCATATCATCCACGTAGAGCTCTATTTTTTTGTGGATAAGATCATCGAACAATGTTACCATTGCTTTTTGGTAGTCTGGCCCTTCTTGAGCCTGAAGGGCATCACTTTATAGTGAAAAATGCCCTACATGGTCATGAAAGTGGTCTTCTCCATGTCTTCAGCTACCATTTTGATTTGGTTATAACCCAAAAATCCATTCATGAAGGAAAATAATACATTTTTGGCAGTGTTATTCACTAAGGTATCGATATGGGGCAAGAAAAATTATCATTTAGATTAACTTGGTTTAAATCCCTATAATCTATACATATTTGCACTTTACTATCCTTTTTAGGAACTAGGACTATATTGGCTACCCATACAGGATATTTGGCTACTTTGAGAAATCTTGCTTCAAATTGTTTCTTCACTTCTTTTTTTATCTTCAGAAACATTTCAAGTTTCATCCTTCTAAGCTTTTGTTATATGGGCTTACACTCAAGTTTGAAAGGAAGCTATGGACCACAATGTTGGTGTCTAATTCGGGCATGTCCTGTTAGGACTAGATGAACACATCCTTATATTTTTAGAAGAGACTTATTAGTTCGGCTCAAGTTAATGATTTTATAGAGGTTTTGATTTTGACTTCCTTTTAATCTTCTTTTATTCCAAGGTTTATGGTTTTGGTGGGTTTTTCATAAGGCAATATCTATATTTTCCTTGTTCAATTAGTCTCTGTAGGTCTAGGGGTATAAGGTTATGTTCAAAATTCTCTTTAGCTTTAACCTCACTAACATAGATTAGTTACTTGAAATTGATTTTCAAAGTTTCAGTATGAATATTCACGTTACCTTCTTTGGGGTACTTGAAAATATGAAAAAAGAATAATATAGGTGGAAAGATGTGTAGCGAAAGGTATAAGAGTTGATAATAACTATGAACAAAAAAGATGTAATGCATAATGCTTAATTATTTTCATTGATAATACTTAATAAAAAATGCCTATACAAAGGATCCTATAAGGCTTTTGGGTAAAAGCGTGTAAGTTTTGTTCATAACATTACTTTGAAATAGACTTAAACAGTACATGAATCTCAATTTTAGCCCAAACACTTGGAACAAATTTTGAAGGGCATAGGCTGATCTCTTGGTCCATCATTGACGTCTTAGCTCATCAATTGCATTGATGGAGAAATCCATAAATTCATTGCTTAGTGTGAGCATAACATTAGCGGAGCCCTTATTCACATGTCTTCCTAGGCATAAACTTTCACGAAGTGGTGGAAATACCATTGGTTTATATCCAATAACTTGTCCTGATAAATGGGCTATCATTTTTTCACGGTTCTTCTGGGCTTATTTTCTTTTCTATTATGCACTGGGCTTGAATCCCAACCTTCTTTTGTCGATCTGGTTGACAACTTTCAAGGCTTTGGCAATCTTTTAGAGTGTTTCCCGTGTCCTTTTTCAGCCTGAGCACCTTTATCGATAGCTAATCTTAGATCCATATTATTGCTTTTTGATAGATGAAGCTCAATAATTAGCAACCCTTCCTTAACATAAATGGCATTGACAAACTCAAAGGATTGAAATGAGGATCTTGGAATATCTTCATCATGTTCAATATATGGGGCATAGATTGATGTAGCAGAGATGATATCTTTTTCTCCTCCAATACTGATGACTTTATTTTCAATGGTGAATATCTACTTTTTGTGCAATGATGATGGTATTGCCCCTACAAAGTGAATCCAAGCTCTATCCAATAGGCAGTTATATAATGGAGTAATGTCCATCATATGAAAGTCAAATTCATAAGTACATGGGTCAATTTGGAGTGGAATGGTGATGCTTCCCACACATTTCTACAAGTTCCATCAAATGCTCACACAATCGTATAACTATTCTAGATATGAGATGTGTCAATGGGGAGTTTATTCAAGCATGACATAGGCATTACATTTAGAGCCAACCTATTATCAATGAGCATCTTCGGCAACATGGTAGCTTTGCAATATGTAGTGATGTGAAGGGCTTTATAGTTTCATCTTTCTCCATGTGAGATTTCATCATCACTGAAAGATATGTAATTGTCAGTAGTGATGTTGCTCACTAGGCGATCTATTTGACCTACAGAGATGTCGGGAGGGACATAAGCCTTATTCAAAACCTTGAGAAAGGCATTCCTATGAGCTTCAAAGTTCAGTAGCAGTGATAGCACAGATATCTTGAAGGGTTGCTAGTTCAACTTATCAACATTGTTGTATTCACTATGTTAAATAAAATTAAGCAATTTTGTAACTTTGTTCTCACTCACAGGTTACTTGACAACTGTCGAATCTTATTCTTTAGTTGTAAACTTCAACACTTGAGGAATAAAATTAGTTTTCTCTTATTGAGTTACACTTCTCGATGCTGCTGGGGCATAACATCTACCACTCCAAGTTAGGTGGCTTATCTCTAAAAATCAACGTTTGCAGCTTGCTAACTAGATTCACTAATGATCAAGGTTTTGCTTTCATGATCCCAAGGAACTGCTTTATTGTCCTTATAAAAGAAATTAGATGGAAGTTGAATGATCATCTTTGGCATAGGCTAACAGGGGTAGCTTTGACTTTCAATCGGTTGTCGAATAAGACCAATGGCCTTTCAACCCCATAAAAAGGATTACTCTTTTTTTTCCACAGTATTGACAGAAGGTATTACATTTGCAAACTATATATGCAAGGTTTGCTTTTTATCATAGAATTCGATGCTACCCTTCATTCATAATTTTTTGAACAATAACATGATGTAGTTTTGACCAATTTGGCTTGCACTAGGATTTGCCAAACCAAATTCATTGGCGTTTTATCCTTTTTTGTGTTTTCTATAATCTTGCAGTTCTCTTCAATTCTACTTACATCTAACTCAGCACGAGCTTGAGATGAACTGGCTTTAGTGCCAGATTTTAGTTATTAACTAGCCTTTATTTTTTCTTTCCCTTTGCCTTTGCATGTATCTCTTCTGTTTGATTCATTTTTCATGGCTTTATCGATCATTCCACATAATACAACTACATCTGCAAAGCATCTTGGGAAGCTTTTTCCTACCTTATCTTAATAAGGGGCTTGTAATGTGCCAATGAATCTGACAATCATCTCTTTTTCTATCAATAAGGGATGAATCTGGGTAGCTTCTTCCATCTACCATAAAACATACTACCTAAAGCTTTCATCAGCACCATTTTCCATACACATAAGAGGAAAACAATTCGAGATCTAGTCCCCAATTGTTCTCTCTTTATCTATGGCATTAATAGACAGACCAATGTGCTCGCCCCACTCCTTGTAGAACTTAATCTCGAATCAGCCTATCATCCCTTGGAGAATAATTGGCAATGTTGCAAATCGTGCCCTTAACTGCAGTGGCAGCAAAAGGCTCAACAATTTTTCTGCTCTAATCTTTGATATCTGAGACTATTCTAGCCCTCAAAAAAGCTTGCCAGACCTTGCTTATTGTGATTTTTCTAATGCTTCTTTTGGTCCAGAATCATTTTCATCGATTATCGCATTCACTCTCGATTTGGCATGGTTAGGAAGTGGATTAGCTAAAACATTTGGTCCAGGCCGTTGTTCGACTTTGATCACACTTTTTTCTAGCAAACCATGTACTTTTCTCTTAAATGAGGTGCAATTATCAATAGCATGACCTTGTGCTCCAGCGTTGTACTCACAATAGGCATTTTTATCATACCATCTGGGGTATGATGGTGATCTTGGGGTTATAAATGTTGGGGCCATTAGTTAGCCCAATTATAAACAAGAGTAGATCTCTTTATAGAAGTATGGGAATGGCTCAAAGTGCTCCCTTTCTTGAAGTGCTTGTTGATTGTTTAGAGCTCTTACATTGTTCATGTTGTAAGGTTTTGCACTGTGCACGCTTTGAACAAGATTCAATGTAAACCTTATTGTTGGAGTGAACCTGGTAGCATGAACTAGTTATGGTGCTAGGGGGTAAAGGTTAAAACCTACATTCAACATGTTTGAGAGGTACGCAGCCTACATTAGATGCAGATTTCAATTAAACCTGGCATGATGTTCACTAACAGCATTCACCTTTTTCTCTTTACCCTTATTTATTGACTCCTCAATTGACCCAGATGATTCTCCAATGGATATCTTACCACTTTCGACAGTGTTATCAATTATTTTGTTCGATATAACCATATTGATGAAACTTTTCATGGCATTTCCTACCAGCTTTTCATAGTAGGGAGCTTGCAGGGTGCAAACAAATATAATCATCATTTCTTTTTCACTCAAAAAAGGATAAACTTGAGCAGCCTCTTCTCTCTACCTTTGAGCATATTGCTTGAAGCTCTCAAAGGCTTTCTTTTCCATGTTCATAAGGGAAAGATGATTCAAAGCCCAATCGGATACATGCTTGTATTGGTAAAAAAATGTGAGCTAGATCCACCCATGTCTAAATTCTCGTAAGATCAAGCCCTATGTACCATCGAATAGTTACCCTAGTCAAACTGTCCTGAAATCAATGAATCAATAGTTTTTTGTTCTCTTTATACCCAACCATTTCTTGACAGTACATGCGAAGATGGGCAGTAGAGTCAATAATCCCATTGTATTTTTCAAAATTAGGAACTTTGAACTTAAGCGAGATAATGAGACTTAAAACTAGCCCTAATGATTTTATGTCTATGATCCCAAATTTGTCACTTCTTTGAACAGCTCGAAGGTGTTTCTCTGATGACTAACATTTGTTTAAGTCTTAATCATTTTTTAAGGACCTCTTTGCTTTTTCTTATTCCATTTAATCATCGAGATCTGAGACTATAGGCCTTGTCAGTGAAGAGCTTGATCCTTAAAATCCTTGACCAGGTGGAATGCTGCTGTAGGGTTGATGTAAGTGAATGGCTGAGTTGATGGGATATTTGCTACTATAGGATATTGTCCATGCAATGCCCTTTCATGAGCATTAGTGGCTTTAATACCACTATTCAAGTTGTTTTTGAGATTGGTCGATTCTTTTCCCACATTAACTATGCTTGTTTGCCCTTTTTCCTTCAAAGCCTCGGACAATAGCTTAGTTAATTCAACAATCTAAGATTGGAGTTCATCATTCTTATGAAGTGATTGTTCTTGGAACTCCCTATACATGAGTTTAAGTCTCTCAATGCGGACCTGGTGATCATTTTCCATCATTTTTCAATGATTATGAGCATTATACCAATGACAGACTATAGACTTTATGTTTTAAAGTACCTTTATTTTAAATTATTATCCACTTAGACTTTTATGCTATAAGCATGTTTGATGCGATGAAAGTGAGCATGCGACCATGAAGATAAATGACTATTAACATGAATAAATAAAACAATAAAAGCATTAGGTTAGTCATGCAAATGCAAAGAGGATAATTGGATAAAGGGGAAGCTACATCAATAGCGTCTTTCATTAAAGCAACAAAATATCCCAATTACACATTATTACATTTGGAAATGCCTAACACCATTACATTACTTGATCATATGTTCCAAGAAATACAACAAATTTTGTTCATGGGCTCCAATGGGCAGAATATTGCATGTCAAGGATCATGCCATATCCATCATGTGTTTGGCTTCCAACTAGGCCACCTGAATCTACTTGATGAGATGGCGATATTGATCTTAATGGTTTTGGTATGCCTGATCAATCATCCGTAGCCACTCTTGCTCTTGCTGTTTGAAGGCTCTTGCTAGTTCATTGATTTGGTCTTGGCGAGCTTATAGAGAATGCTCTAGATCTTGGATTCTGAGTGTCAAAGTTGCATTCTTGACATGATTTACCTTCAAATCCCAAACATAAGCTTCTAGTCATCCATTCTTCTTTTGATAGGTTGATGCGAGGGCACGAGTTCTAACGAGCTTCTCCTTATTGGCCCTAACCTTTTCTTACATCAGTGTAGTTTTTTTCTCAAGGGTGTTAATTTCTACTTCCCACTCAACTAATGACTTTCCAAGGCATCGAGACTTGCTTACTTTGCTGAGTGCCACATAATCTTTCCTCAAACTCTTGAGATCTTCCTTGAGATAATTTTTTTTTTGACAGCTCAGTTTACCTCACCATCCTAGAGGTAGAGATCGATTTCTAATTGACTTTTCTCTTCCTTTAAGCAAGAGATTTCCTTGACGAAGGTTGCCTTTTCTTGTTCAAACTCTTGCATAAGTAATTCCATCTTAAAGGGGAATCCCTTAAATACAGCTTTCGATGTTTCAACAATAGATAAAGGTAAGGAGTCATTCATGCGATGGGTCCTCCACTGGTCATATCCCAGAGTAGTGTCACTTTTTTTGTAATACCTCTTGGTACAACAAGTTTGTTTCCATGCATGAAAGGCTACTTGAAATGTTAACTCCATAGTTGAAATCCCATAACTCTAAGTCTTGGACGAAGGGGATGAATTGTCAGCACTAGAATCACTAGAGGACCAGAAAGGGTTTATATCTAATGCTTCCCCATAATCCCATAACTGACACATAATTGTAAGCTCCACACCGGTATATGATTGTTTATGATGAGAACCAAAAAGCTTTCCATATCACCTCTTTTCCACTGAAGTTTTAGAGTTTCTAAACCCATTGCTTTTCAGGCATGTCCTCAAGCCATTCTTTCTCAAGGACCTTAGAGATTGGGCTAAAGTTAGACAAGAAGTTGTACAACCTATTTTTTCTTTCAGAAATAAGTGACTAAATGAAAAGAAGCGGTACGAACCCTATGAAACAACCTATATTTATTTTCTTGCAAAAACTAAAAGCTCAGATGGTTTTTGCAATGATGCCAGCGGGGGATTAATGAGTTTTCAAAAATATGACTAGACCATATATTGCTAGAGCATAGATATCTTGAATCTTTCGATGGTCAACGGTGTTTGCCATTGCTTCCTTCAAGCTAACCCATGAGATGCACTCGCTGTTCCCTTTCATCTTGATGTGACTCTTAATCCAAGACTCTGGTGCACCAAGAATCTAGGTTAATCTCTTTTTGAAGGTTAGGGGTTTTAAAGCCTTGCAGTATATTCTATTAGTCTTAGCTATCTTAATACTAAGTGATGTGATATATTCGTCCATTATGGGAACCAAATCTTCACAATTAAATGTGAAAAATTGATATACTGGGTTCCAAAACTGATATGCTACTTGTTATAAGCTGACATCCAAACGAACCTTGAGCAAAGGGCAATGTTTCTATATCTCTTAGTGAATAATTCCCTTTCAGTATTGTCTCAACTTGTCTATATATGCTTTGGATCTTGCCAATCATTCTGATGATACCCTATCTTAATCCTTTCATGCATTATTAAAACATGCTTGGGTTTTAGGATGTCCCTATCTTCATGCTGTCGGTACTCTGACCATGCTCAAACTTACTTAAAATGCTTCAGATCTAAAGTGGATTATTGCTCTATGCAGACACCCATTGATGAACACTGAACCATTGGCTAATTGTCCCATGATACGTTGATTGTCATGAAATGAAGCATGTGTGAAAAAGAAAAGTAAAAAGAGAAATGAGTAAGTAACCGTACGAAATAATAGGCAAAATAATAAAGGAATAAAAGAATAACAATAAAAATGCATCACCAAATTTGCCCCGAGAATAGGCAGTATGATGCTTAGGGGTAGACATGATGATCATGAATGTTGAGACATTGAACGAATAGCATAACGGCATGTCCATGTTAAAAATTACCCTTTAACAAGATAATACGATACATATTAAGCCATCGTTTGGACAACATGATGGCTTATTTTGGTCAGATATAACTATTTTAAGATGGCATTGCAGGTATGGCATTCGCTTATCACACCCACTTATTAAAAAGGATTTGTCATCGAACTTATAAGCATATCCTAAAAAAATGATCATGAAAATAAAAATGATAGATATGGGTGACAATGCTCACCCATAATCACCCGCGTAACCATGGTATATAGGAGTAAAGGAAAGAAGTGTCTCCCTAAGTGATCCTATTCTCTAGGTTATTCTAGCAGCAATCCAGTATGGTTTCATAACGAGTAGCTTATAGGTTCACTAAATGGGTTTAAGTTAATGCTAATTCGGTATCTGAATCACTCCTCCATTTGATAAGGATAGCCTAGGCACCTCGATCCTAGGCCCATCATGGGTTTGGCAGAATAGGTTCAATCTGATGAATGAATTTCTTATGCAAATGTAGAGGGGTACTCACGAGAGACATAGGTAATCTATACCTTAGAAGGTCTTGCCATTTCTATGTAGAAGGTTATTAATGAAGGCAGATGGCTCACTTCCTCCTAACAATTAGGATACTAATTATAACTGTACAGTATGTGTTAGAGAAATAATCAAACCTTTTGTTTTACTCCTATATTACCATATTTCTTCAAGTTAATATTTATTTGGGAATGAAATGGTCCCTGACAATCATATGGCAAAAACCATAAAAGAAAAAAAGTTAGTGGATAAAGTGAAAAAGGATTATAACTAAATAATGAGGAAATTCAAAAATTCCAAAAATTAAGCAAGATATAGCTAGTCGTAGGCTTAACTCTCCAAGCTATTCTTCAGTGGAGTTGCCAAGCTATCACCGTGTGATTACCTTTAAAACTTTGAATGATCCGAAGAGCTTAACGTGCGTGATTTAAACAATGTATAATAGTGGTGGTGGTCGAGCCTTTGAGTTATCCTATGATCATGATTTGGATTAGGCATAGTAATATGAAAGGGAGAAAGATCGTTAAGCAAATTGCTCATCCAACTAGTTTCAGATGGCCGCAATGAAGTGGCCATAAACTAAATTTCCACTGATCTTTTTAAACTAGGCAGGATTGGATAACTATTAAAAATCATATTTCGAGTTATGAAACTTGAAACATCGATTTGAAAGTTTACAAAGTCTAGAGATTGGTTGGTTGGTTTCGAGAGTTGGTTATGTGTGAGGAAAGATTAGCACTCCCACAATGCCTGAAATTGATACCTGTTAACTATATCTTGCTTCAGTTTCGGCATAATTGGTTTTGTTTGGTCATTATTTAGATATAATCTCTTTCTTATGCATGAAGTTTTGGTGGAAAATGTAAATCTGGGTTTTTAAAGAAGATTTATGCCACCTATGCTTCATAAAGGTATAAGAAGCATAGGGATTTTTATGAAAATAGTTTCCATATTAAATTTTGAAAATTTAGATATTCTTATTAGGCATTAGCGAAATACTAGCATAGAACATTGCCTTGCAAAATTTTTTTGAAAACGAATTTTAAATATAAATGCATGATAATCACTACAAAAAGGAAAATGTGTTAGTAAGACAAAAAAAATAATATCATAAAAGACAATCACAAACAAAAGAGCATAAAAATGAGGGACGCTTGGAATATCCCATAATTGTCTTCAATAATTGAAGAATAACCAGGATGACAATTTAAAGATGAGTTTAGGTTTGATGGTAATTTGCTAAATAAAAAGGTTTTAATCAAAACAATCTGGGGCATCTAAAAGAGAGAAAATTTTTGGATTTTTTTAGGTAAAAGCAGGGTTGGGGTATCCCTTGAAAGAGGTGAGGTTAGAGTATCCCCAATGAAAATAATTAGGAATGAAGAGAAAATTGTATTTTTTAATAAAAAAGAGGGTTCGAGTATCCCCTCAGATTAGTAGGGTTAGAGTATCTCCAAAGATGAAAAGTTTTGATGATTTAAGAAAATAAATAAGAATCTCAAATAAATCCAAGAAAGAATATTCAAAATTTTTAGTGAAAAGGGGGTTGGAGTATCTCCTCGGAGTGGTGGGGTTAGAGTATCCCTAAAGATGAAAACTTTTAATGTTTTAAAAGAAAGCATTTAAAAAAAAGATTTTGAAAATAGAAAACTGAAGATTTATATATAATATATTTTTGTCTTAAGCCTTGATACGAGCCTAAAGATTTTATATAGTAGGAATCGAATGCACTTCGAGACGTTCGAACATCTCCGTAAAGGTGTTTTGGGAATTGGGTTAAAAATAAGGGGTAGCATCACGTTGTCTCCTTTCCTAAATTTATTTTAAGTGTACCCAAAGGCTTCAGGGCGTAAATGAGATACTGTTGAAAAGGTAACTTAGTGAGGACAAATAAAAATATTTTAAAAATCCTAAAGAATCACTTTTTAGATGGAATTGATTTTTAGAGTTAGGCCTGTTTCAGCACCGACAGCATGTACAAGGGAAAAGGCCTGATGGATTTTGAAAAATTATTTTGGGCTTATCCGAAAACATTAAATTGCAAATAATACATTTTCAAAAAGGGAATTTCATAAACCTTTTAGAAAAAATATTTAAAAATTTTAGAGAAATCATCTAATGGGCCAAAATGGCCCAAACAGAATACAGCATACTGGTCCTAGGGGTTTCAGATTGCAAAGGTTCAAAAAATCATAACTCCCTCATCTGGAATGATCCAAAGGCAAATAAGATATTGTTGGAAAGGTCTTTCGATGCCCTTTAAGGGAAAAATACCAAAAAAATCTAGAAAAATCATGTGTGGTTTAGAAATAATTTTTCAAATTTAGACTATAGTGTTGTTAAAGCAAAAATAAGGGAGTTATTCGATATTTTCAATTTTTTTCAAGGATTGACTCGAGTCTAAGACATCCAAACATCTGTGACAGAAAGGGACAAGTAACATGGGCTTCCAGAATTGATTCCATAATCTTAAAGTATTTTGGAATGATAAAACAACCCGTTGACCATGTCACTAAAGAGGGTATTAGATTCAAGATGAAGATTTGATATATCTATCAACTAAAAAGGCCACTTTTATCAAAATAATAGCATCTTTGAACTTGTTTTACCATGAATCCAGGTCTTAAGTGTTTAGTTTTCCCCCTAAGTTGGAGGACTAATTTTATGAAAGCTTTAAGTCCATGCTATTCTCCATGTATTAGAGATAGCATAAACTTAACTTGGGGATTTTTTCTGAAAATCAAATTTTTAGTGGGCAAGCAAGCATCTTGACTAACAAGTCATGAATGAAATGCAACATACATAATAGTGAACATGAACAACACATTCAATCAAGCAAAGGTGATAATTTGACAATGGAAGAGATAACAAAATGTAAAACTATGACAAGAAAATGCATAAAGATGCTTAAGATGAACATGTTTGAACAAAGTTTGCTGGAATATTTAAAAAAGTCATTTTTTTACTTCATGAAACCTATCAAAATGTAAGAAAATGCATGAACATACATAAGATGTGTTAGGGTGAATATTTAAATATGAGTTGAATATGTAAATATGAAAGGAATATGGCAAGAAATACATGAAGATAGGTTGTTATGATGATGAAAAAGAAGCATGACATGTTTGCATATCCAAACAACATCAAGGTATCAAGAGGGTCATCAAGATCTTAAGACTACTACAACGAAGGCAACAAAAATGCATGAGGGTCCTAAGGTGGTCTTGGAGCCATGAAAGGCTCACTAAAATGATACAGATGATAAAAAGAGAAAATACATGGAACAAGGTAGAGAAAATATACCAAAAAAAGCATGCACTTTCCTCTTTAATTGAAGTAGTGACTTTAAGCTCAGTTTTTTCCCTCTGTTGGCTATTATTTAGCAAGAAATGGATGAAAGGAAGCTTTCTAGTAATATTGTTGATGGTGAGGTGTTTCAAGGATGAAAGAGTGTGAAAAGTTAAGTTTTTAGAGGTTTTCTGGTGATGGTTTAGGGAACTACGAGAATAAAGTATGGAGGTCAATGGAACAATGTTTTTAGGAGAGTTTGGGGCTAGAGATTGCTATAGGTTTTTTTTCGGAAGTGGCTAGAAGAGAATCCCCTTGTTAAGCCAATTTTGGTCCCTATTCAAATTCAATGCTCAGCCAATGTTTTTAGGAGACAAAATGCATATTTGATATTTCATGCGTGTGCTATCCAGGTACTATGCTTAGCTGGTCTCATTGTCATTAGTTTTGCCATGCAGAATGGTGGTGTAGAAAGGCTAAAATAGTCTGCAACTAGAGAAAAGCCAGGCATGCCCTTTGACAAACTATATATTTCATGAGAATGTCCTTTGTCATTGGCTATTTGGGCTTTAAAAATTTGTTTAAATCCAATCAAGAGCCTATAACTGAGGCCTGGTATGAATTATGATAATTTTTGGTGCAAAAATCATGTTTGAATCAAATTTTTGAATGCTGAAAAGTTGCTAGAACTGGGCAAAAATGGCTTATTGTTTTGATACAAAGCATTTTGTATCGATACATAGGGCAACTTTTACTTATGAATATCGATATAATGAGGTTTGTATCAATACTAAGAGCAAAAAATTGTTTCTAGTCTCAAAAGTTAGAGGCCTATATCAATACTCTATGGATTTGTATTGATACCTATGCTTGTATATCAATACATTTTGCTAAAAGTCACAATTTTAGCTATTTCCAAGGTCTGTATCAATACAAACATGCTAGATATCGATACCATATCTTAGGTATTAATACCAAACCCTTTTGTATATTACATGTGACAATTCTAATTTTTAGCAACATAAAGGCATTGTATCAATATTTATGCACTAATATAACTTACACGTACCTTAGGCTTTTTGAGTACCTCACCTTGGTCACAAACAGTGGGAAATTAACCTATGTACTCATCTGAATGACTCCGGTGATACCCTAAATAATGACCTTTGATGCCTTGTACATTTTTCTTTAATACAACCTATAGGCATTTTGGACCTTCCCTAAAAAATTTTTCTACCTAACATTGTGTAGCCTAATAGTGCTTAGCAATAAGGCACCCAACAGTCGTCCCCAGTTCATTTTATTATTTTTTGATTCTATCATCTTTTAATTAATTCCTAGGATGCCAAAAGTTGGCTCTGACAAAATAACATGTCTACATCCTTAAGGAACTCAACCTATAGGAGCTGGTCCTATAATACATAATCCTGCTAACCTTAATGCCTAACAAGGGGTAACATGTGTAGGATCGAATCTTACTTTGAATAATTTAATGGGTGCAAACATTGATGGGCTCACGGAGCAAGAAAGTATTAAGCTCAGTAATTGAAAAAGGGGTCAAACTCGAGAATAATAAAGAAAAGTACCAGCTCCTTGAAAAAAGCTCAAAGCAATAAAAATAGTCAAGAATTTTAGAAGTGTTAATGTAGATGAGTTAAGTTTAGTACCAAATCTAATTCTCCTTCTTAACTGTAAGATGCCAAACTTCAAAAAGTTCAGTGGTACTACTTTTCTACAGGCCCACATCAAAATATATATGAGAAAAATGACTAGGCACATCATGACAAGATTTTCATTCACTATTTTCAAGAAAGATTACCAGGTTCATCGTTAAGATGGTATAATAATTTGAATTGGAGTGAAATACAATGTTAGAAAGACTTGGCTAGTGCTTTTTTTCAACAGTACAAGCATATGTCAGACTGGGCA
The DNA here is from genome assembly GCA_038381835.1 of Adansonia madagascariensis. Classification (NCBI taxonomy): domain Eukaryota; kingdom Viridiplantae; phylum Streptophyta; class Magnoliopsida; order Malvales; family Malvaceae; genus Adansonia; species Adansonia madagascariensis. The sequence goes on along the minus strand of JBBYHL010100244.1, from coordinate 21,719 downwards.
CTTGATCATTTGTTTTTTTAGGATATGAAGAAGAAATCAATAAAAATGTTCACACAGTAGGCCCAAAGATGATGGACATAGCGGGTCAAGTACAACCACCTTTGTTAGAAAAAAGAGATAGTATCTTTATTTCTGAATACATTACCAAATCCATTATTTGATAAACTTGTAGCAAGTGCCACAAGGAATTTTCTTGATATAGTGGTCTTTAGCAAAATGATTGAAAATGCCATCAAAAATGGAAAAATATAAATTAATGATATGCCAATGGCAAATAAGAGAAAAAAATATGAAAAAGGAAGAAGAAATTCAAGTTCTCTTCCAAATGAATCAATCACCTATAGATCTTGTTCAACATTAGTGTCACCTTTACAATCCCTGTTATCCTATCATGAATAGTGCATCTAGTGTATCCCAAGTTCTCTCCCAACCGATGCTTATAGTTACACCAACTTTTACATCTGTACATAAGATAAGTGCTTAGAAGAATAGTTGAAACATATGCAAGAATCAAAATCTGAATCAGGTCAAGCTGATCCCATATCTTATTTTAAGCTTTTACTTGAGCTTATCAAGAATCTCCTCTTGACACCTATCTAAATTGAGCCTCTAAAACCCTTATGTCTTGATTGGTATAATGTCAAACAATGTTGTGATTGTCATTCCCATAAGCCAAATCATTCCACTGCAGATTGTCCCGCTTTTAAATACAATGTTTGGGATCTCATCAAGGCTGGGAAGTTGAGCTTCAAAAAAGAGAAAGCTAGATGTCATTGATAGGAATATTAACAGGAGGTAGGCATTGAGAATAACTGGGTTTTTAATAAAGGGGCATACACCATTATGATTAGTGTAACATTTATTTTGAAAAACCCTTAGCTTTGAATCAACGTTATTTTTTGAAGTATACATGTTAAATGTTTTGATAAAATGTGAATGTTTCCAAAGGCAAATATTTTCAAAAGTATGATGATGAAAAGTCTCAAGAATACTAATGATCGATGTTGAAAATGAGCTCATACCCTTCCATTCATTCCCTTGTAAATAAACCAAGATCATTTAAAAGATTCAATAATTTAAATTTTGAAACCATGATTTCATAAATAAACAGTGATAGAATAAAGTTTGGAAGAATTTTTGAATTTCTTTAAGATCAGATAAATGAAATGTCATTTTAAAGAACCTAATAGCGGCAATTAGATGTGTGCCCAGACTGTGCTTGAAATTCCCATTTCTTTTTTAGTTTTTTAAAAAACATGAAATTTTGTGCCCATTCCTTGGATGTCGCTCATTACTTATGCTTTAGGGCAGGATAATGAAACAAAATTGCCTCCATGTTCCTAACAAAATCTTTTTGAGCCTTGTTTTTGTCCAATCACTTTAAATATAGCCCAACGCCCATCATTATGAATTTTGAAGAATCAAGCATAGAATTTCCCTTGTGTACATGAAACCTTGCATTGTTGATTTCCACTGGTGAGATACTAAAAGGGAACTTGTACATGAATTTTTGAAAAAAAAAAGATAAGATAAGAGAATTGAAAATCGAGTGCTATACAGTACTCAAAATGATTTCAAAAAGAGAAAACCATCCTTTTTCCTAACAAAAAAGCTCGGTAATTTAAATGGCTTTGCTTGAAATAACAAATGGCCATCTTTCTCTATCCTTTCACAAAAGCAAAAATTATTCCCTTTGCAATTTTGATCCTGATAATTTTATTATTTCATCCACACTGAAGGGTAAGTGAAGCAAATGCTTTAAGGTAAAAAAAGAGTAAATCTTGTTCTAAAGTTATAAGAAGAATAAATCAATTGTCACAACATAAAGTCAAAGATTGTTTTAAAGTTCAAAACTCAAGTTCTTGTGAAATGAAGAATGAAGAAAATAAGGGAAAGGAAGAAGTAAAGAAAAGCAGAGAAAATAAAAAGCAAGAAAGAAATGAAGAAATGAAAATGTATTTGAATTGCAAGACATGCCGAATGGGAATTCTACTGAAGAAAAATGATCTTTGATTCAATTACCCTTAAACATGTGATTTAGCCTATTTATCTTTTCTTTTTAAACCCTGAACCATGGCCTAGGTTATGTACCTACAAAGTCCATTTCTATCAAGCATAGCTTTTTAAGTTATTGAGTCATTCATAGGAAACCCTTCGAAAATTCATCTTTTTGGATGATTTTTTAGTCCTTAAGAATATGATCGGGCAATCAGTTAAAAAAAGTAGAAAATGAAAAAAAATGAAAAGAATAAAGTTCTAAGGTGAAAACCTAAAAATGGGCCGTCTAGAACGAAACAGGGAAAAATTATCAATATCATCTATGGGAATTACCAAAATTTTGCAAAGGAAAAACCATTTTTTGAAGAAATTTAAAGGCATCAAAAAATTCTAAGTGGCCATCTCTCAATTAGAGAAATTAACTCCAAAAATTAAATCCATCCTCTTTCCAATTTGACTTTTTGTTTCTAGCCCTTCATAGCCTATCTTGGTACCCGTCGAAGTGCTAATAGTTAAGAGACGTAAAGGAATATCAAATTTGTCTAAGTTTTAAGAAAATTCATACTTAATATGACCTGATTAATTTATGCTTAAAAAAATGGGTATGAAATTATGAAATTATGATGATGAGTATGATAAAATTATAAAATTATGATGAAATGATGATGTGTATGAATTATGAAAAAGTATCATTATTAACATGAATAAATGGATGAAACAACAAAAAAAATGAGCTAGCTATGTAAATGCAAGAGATAGTTGGCTTATAGGACAACTTCGCTAATAGCTTCTTTCATAAAGAAACAAAAAAAGTTTGTTTACACATGATTACATTTGAAAGTATTTAACACGATTACATTGCTTAATCACATGTTCTAGGAAGTTTAATGGCTATTGGTCATGACATCCAATGGGAATGATGTCTCATTTCAGAGATCAGGCTATCTCGATCATGTCATCCACTTTAGTTTGGGCTGCCCAAATTTGCTCGATGATATGGTGATGATGCTCTTGGTGATTTAAATGTGCTTGCTCAACCATTGTCTACCACTCTTATTCTCATTGTTTGAAAGCTCTTACCAATTCATTAATCTAGTCTTAACGAGCTTGGAGAGAATGCTTTAAATCTTGAATCCTGAGCATTAAAATTCCATTTTCAACCCCATCTGCCCTCAAGTCCTGTACTTGAGATTTGAGTCATCTTTTCCTCATTTAGTAGGTTGTTATAAGAATACGGCCCTGATGAGCTTCTTTCTAGTTGCTCTAGCTTCTTTCTTCCAACATTTTAGTTTTATCAAGAGTTGTAAATTTTGCCTTTCATTCTACTAGTAACTTACCAATGTAATGACACTTGTTTTTCTTTCAAAGTGCCACATAATCTTTCATCAAACTCTCAATATCTTCCTTTAAGCATTTTTTTTCTTTAATTACTCGTTTCATTTTGCCATCACAGAGGTAGATGTCTATATCTAACTAACTTTTTCCTCCTTCAACCTAGTAATTTCTTTGGCAAAGATTGCTCTTTCCAGTTCAAATTCTTATCTAACTAATTCAACCACTAAAAAAGGCTGGCCTAAAAGGACTTAACATGTCTTGACATTAGGTAGTGGTAAAGTGTCATTGATGCTGCAGATCTTTCATTCACCATAGTCATGGTGCTTCCTTTCCAATGCTCTCACCATGCATTGGACTTTCCTCTTAGCATAGAGGCTAACTAGACTTTTAACTTGTAACTAGTTTCTCTATATTTGAAATCCCAATGCTCAAGGTCTTCAAAGAAAGGGGTAAATTATCGGTATTAAAACTGATGCAGGGCTAGAAGGGGTGCATAACTAGTGCTTCCCTACAACCTCTTGAGTGGCACATAAGTATAATCTCTACATCTATATATAATTGATTTATGGGACATCTATGGGGCCTTCCATGTAATTTCTTTTACTTTGAGATTTTAGAACTTTTTAATCCACTGTTCTTTGGATTTGTCTTGGGGCCATTCTTTCTTGAAGACCTTGGAGAGAGGGTTAAACTTATAATTCATTTTCCTTTTTTCGACATGAAAGTGGCTAACAAGCCAAATATGAAGGAGAAAGGTCATTCGATGAATTTACCCATCCTTTTTTCTTATAGAAGCTAAAGGCTTGAATGGTCTAGGCAATAATGGCAGATATGAGTTGATATTGCAACATAAGCAAGAGAAAAAATATGCTGCTGCCAGCGCCACATAACTAAATATCTTTGGGAATATAACTAGTTCGTATATAGCCAAGGCTTAGATATCTTGAACTTTCTTTGGATCAGTGAGATTCACCATTGCTTTCTTTAGACTTGCACTCATATTCCCTTTCGTTTTGACATGGCCATCAATCCAAGACTGCATGACCCTAATGATCTATGATAACCTCTTCTTTAATGGTGGATGTTGCAGCACTTTATAGTATATCCTATCAGACTTAGCCCTTTGAATATTGAGCAACGTAGTGTCTTCATTGCGGTGGAAGCCAAATCTTCCCGATTAAAGGTGAAACATTAGTATGTCAGATTCTAGAACTGTGCTGCTGCATGCAAGAAGCCAACATCCAACTGGACTTGGAGTAAGAAAGCTATGCCGTATATCTTTTAGTGAATGACTCGCTTTCGATGTTGCCCTAACTAGTCCAAATATGTTTCAAATCTCACCAATCATTCTTGAAGAACCTAATCTTGACTTTTTCATGGATCGTTGAGATGGAAACGAGCTTAAGAATAACTCTATTTCTGCACTGTTGACCTTCTAACCATGTCCTTAATTTTTTGAAAATTTTTTACTATGAGAATAAACTGTTGCTCCATGATAGACATCCTTTATTAAATATTAAGCCCTAAACCAATTGTCCCATGATGATGATTATAATGCATGATGCATGTAACAATTAAAAAAATGAAAGAAAAGGAAATAGATTAATTACAATACAAAATCATACAGAAAAGAAAAAAGAATAAAACAAAAATTATGCATGAAAAGTACTTGACAATAGGCATTATGATGCCTAAGGGTAGACATGAGAATTACAAGTTTCATGATAGGTTATGTCCCCATCGAAAGCATAATGACTTGTCCGTGTTATAAAAAAAACCCTTTTTAAGGTGATATGATACCTCTAAGGATAAACTGACAACCTATGTGGGGACGTATATACATCACCTAGTAATTGACATACATTAAGCCATCAGTTAAATAGCATAATGGATTTTTTGGGTGAAGTTTTACCTTTATCAAGATAATATGATGCCTCTTAGGGACGAACATAATGACTAGGCGGTGATGTTCATTCATCACCACCTAAGGTACTGTTGACACCATGCCTTGGGGGGCTTTTCATGATAAAAGGAGGCATATGACATAAGAATGTTTGATCTTGATAGGGAAGTGTCCTCCTAACTGAGATTCCTCCTTTTTTGTGATGTTAAGGGTGCAAGGAGGTATGAGTTCTTGACTCTTGATCATAGAGGGAAACCGTTAAATGAATCACTCATCCAACTAGTTCCGGATGGCCACCACGAAATGGCCAATAAATGGAGTCACCATCAATTATTTCAGCAAGGCATGATTGGATACCTATTGAAACCAATAGTCTGAGCTACTGAACTCAAAATATTGATTCCATAGTCTACATGGTCTAAAAATTCACCAATTCGGTTTAGGAGTTGGTTACGCACAAAAAAGTACAAACCTCCTTGTGATGCTCGAAATCGGTACCTTTCTAGCCATGTCTTAACTTAGTTTTGGCTTTTTCAGTTTTAACTTATCAATATTTAAATATAATTCCTTTTTAATGCATGAGCTTGAATAGAATGATAAACTTGGGTTTCTAAAGAAAGTTTGAATCTCATATGCAACCCATAAGGGTGAAGAGCGCTAAAATTTTGAGCTAAAATATCTCCAGATTTAATTTTTAAAAAATGGATCATATGTCAAGTATTAGGGAGATACTAAGACAAAATATTACTTTTGTAAATTTTTTAAAAAATGGTTTTGACAAATATGAACACAAGATGTCCACCAGAAAGAAAAATGTTTTAGTAAGAGAATAGAATGAGATAATATTGCATAAAAATAAATCACAATAAAACACACAAAACAACAAAGAAAAGGAAGAAGGGTGATATGAGTGTATCTCATAACTGTCATTGATTATATTGAAATAGCCAAGTTGACAATTTTAGACACGTGTTTGGATCCATTGATTAATCAAGGTGTGAAAATTGATTAAAATCTTGACAAATTCAAAAAAATCTATTAGAGAGAATCTAATTTTGATGATGTTCTTAAAAAGTAATGTTATGGTATCCCTATGGATGAAGGTTAAAATAACTTTTGGAAGGACGAGCCTGAAGGATTAATCTTGAAAAAGATTAAGTGATTTCTTAACAAAAAGACATTTTGACAATACTTGACAATTATACGTGATTTTCGATTAAAAAAAGAACATTGATAGAAAAAAGGATGGTAAGTCTTGAAAATTTGTTCATGCCTTGATCCAAGCCTACGGGGTTGACAAATGTTCTTTTTAACTTAACAGGGTTAATTGGGATCACACAAAGGCATTCGAATACCTTAGAGTTAAAATTCAAAAAAATCAATTAATTTTGACAAATATTGGAACAGAGGACAACATCGCACGTCCTCCTTCTTAAATTTATTTTGAGCAAATTTGAAAGTGTTAGAAGCAAGTGAGGTACCATTAAAAAGGTGACTCGATAAGATTTAATGTACAAATATTCCAAAAATCTTAAAAAAATTGCCTTCCAAGTGGAAATAATTTTAGAAGTTGGGTGAAGCGTAGCACTAACAATATTCTAGGGGAATAAATGTCACAAACTTTGAAAAATCATTCTAGCTTATACAAAATCGTTAAATCATAAACGATACCTTTCCAAAAAGGAAATTGCATGAAATCATCTAATGGGCCGAGATGGTCCAAACAAAATATAAATTACTAATTCTAGGGGTTCCAAATAGCATTGGTTTAGAAAATCATAACTTATTCATTTAAAATAATGCAAGAGCAAACATGATACTATTAAAAAAGTAATTCAAAGCCTTTTCTACAAAAAATGTTAGGAAATTCATGAAAAATGTTTTGTGGTTCAAGAATGATTTTTCAAGTCATAACTATAATGCTATCAAAGCCAAAATAGGTCTAGGTTTAGGCCATGGACACCTAAATATCTGTGATAAAAAAGAAAAAGTGAAATGGACTACACAAGCTCATTCCACAATCCTGAAGCAGTTTGGGACAATGAAACAGTGCATTGACCATGCCACAAAATAATGAAATTTTAGCAAAAAGACCAAGGCAAGAACAATTTGAACACTAAAAAAGGGGAAATTTATTTTGAAAACATTTAACCTTAAAATCTTCGAATCCAAGCATGAAAAACTTGATTTTTCCCTAACATTGGAATACCAATGCAAAAGAAAACCTTAAGTCCATGTTAATCCTTATTTATTGAGGTTAACATTGCCATAACTAAAGGGTTTTAGAAAAATAGTTTTTTTTTTACAATAAAAAAAGCATTTTGACAAACATTTGATGACCAAAAGATAATGCTCCTGACAATAAACATGGTAGGCATGTGTAAATATGTAAAGATAACATTTAGACGTAGAAATGATGACTCAAGATGAAGATATAAGCATAAGAATGCATTGAGATGATAGTTAAATGCATGACATCAAGAAATATGCCATGGAAATGATGTAAACATGCTTTAACAAAGAAGAAATGCTTGTTGGAATTTTATGATAGCAGCAAAACACATCATTAAGATGAAATAAGCTCATAGTATTGAAGAAACATGATAAAAGAGTCAACAAAACACCAAAACAACCAAGTCTGCCATATCCAAGGCCATAAAATGCATAAGAATCCAAAGATAAAGTCATGGCCAGCATGTTATAGCTCATTAAAATGATGAAAAATGCAAAAATAAGTAAGTGAAAAGGAAGAAGAAAGAAGAATATACCCTAAAAACTTTGGACCCCTTATTGATGATGTTGAATAAAAAATGCTTTAAACTTATAACTTAATTTTCAACCTTCTTTTGCTATAATTCTAGTAAGAAAATATGGCTATGAATGAGCTTGGAGTTGTTATATCAATGGATGTGTGTTTTATGAGGAATAATGATGGTTTTAGAGGGTTTTAGGATGGTTTTTGGAGAGGCTAAGGGAGACTATGGTAATGAGGGTTTTTAGAGTATAGAGGCTGATGTAAAAAATGTCTAAGGTTATTTTAGCTGAACTTATAACATATCTTATATTGGATTCATTGTTAGCTCTCAAAAACATAAGACAAGTGAAGTATTTAAGTTACTTGGGGTAGATAAAATGGTGACCCATGGTACCAAGAAAAAACCTTTTAGCATTCTATTAGCTGAGACATAGCTCTGGTAGTAGTAACAAACCATGCATGGGTTGGTACTATGAGTAATGTCAAGCTTGCTCATGAAATGTTAAAATATGGATTTTACACACCTTCGGATCCTCAAACACCTCATTTTGGCTAGGATTAATGGATAACTAAGTCGTGCTTCCTCAACTGACATTGATGACACCTTGAATAATGAACTTTGATGCTTTTTTCTTATTTTTCTTTGATATAGCCCCTAGAGTTTTCACACTTTACCTAAAAAAAGTTTTTGCCTTGCGCCATGTTACCCAATAATGCTTTGTGACACAACACCCGATAGTCATCTCAATTTTTACTTTTAGTATTTTATTATATTCCCTTTTAATTAAGCCCTAAGGATACCAAAAATTGGCTTGACAAAATAAAGTGTCTATAACTGCTTCTTTTTGGCTATTGCCAAGCATCAAGAACAAGGAAAAGACTAATAGGCATCATTTTGTCTGGGGTTTGCTTGATGCTACCTCATGTTCCTACAATAGAGAGACTAAAATTAATATGATGTCGAGATAGAAACAATATTTTGATGGTGATTTCAACTTTTATGAAAAGGGATAAGTTTAAATTTTGGATGAAATACCTAAACTGCAATCCTAAGCTCGACCTATCTCTAGTTTGACTTAAAAATAAAAAAAGCTTTTGGATGAATGACTTAGACTACGATCCTAGGCTCAGCCTATCCCTAGTTTTTACTTAAAAAATGACAAAGGGATAGCTAACTGGGTTAGACCACTAGGCTTATTGGGTTTAATCTTCCTAATTTGGGCCAGTTAGCTGAGACTAGCCTCTCGGCATCATTGGGCTTTAACTTTTGATGACATGAGCCAATTAAATAAGACTGACCTACCATTGTCTTTGGGCTTAGACTTTTGAATGACAAGGCCAATTAGCTGAGACTAACATATCGACATCACTAGGTTTAAACTTTTGAATGACAAAGACCAATTAGCCAAGATAGACCTATCAGCATCATCGGGCTTAGCTTTTGAATGACAAGGGATAGTTAGTCGAGATTGACCTACCGACATCATTGTGCTTAGACTTTTGAATAACAAGGGCCAATTAGCTTAGATTGACCTACCGATATCATTCCACTTAGACTTTTGAAATGGGCCAATTAGCCGAAACTAACCTACTAACGTCATTGTGCTTGAATTCTTGAATGATAAGGGCCAATTAGCTAGAACTAGCCTACCAATAATTCCGTAAACTTTCTAAAATTACAAAATAGCCATAAAATGATGGGAAATGCATAAAATATGTCCATGAATATCAGAATAAACATGAAATCACTTTGACAAGTACACACAAGCAATCGGCCAAGCATAAATAGCCTTGAAACAATTTTTTTCGTATTTTGCATACTAGTCCCTAAACTTTGTAAAATTGTAAAATGACTCCAAAATGATATAAAATGCATGAAACACATTCAAATATGCTAGACTAAGCATAAAAATACTTCCAAAAAGGTCTACATGGTTTGGCCAAGCTCATATGATCTAGGAAATTTTCTTTACCTTTTTGCAATCTAATCCCTAATATTTCTATATTTACAAAATAAGCTAAATAAAATTAAAACATCACAAAATCAGCCCCAAAATGATTCAGCCAGCATGAGATTTTAGCAAAATAATAATTTGTTTTCATCACCAATTTTTATAAATATTAATATACACACATGTTGCAATTTTTACCAACCATAATAAACATAAAAACATTAAAAAAATAATGAATAAATCTATATAAAACAACATGAAAATATTAAGAAAAATTACATAAACATATACACATGAAAATAATAATATATATCAACAAACACAAACAATCTTAAAGAAAATTAAATTATTTCGAATAAAAATTAACCAAAACAACAAAATCAAAAATTTTAATCATAGCCATCTTACTTGGCCTTTCAACGTGAATAAAAATTCATGAGCACAACTATTCATTTGGCTCATTAATAAGATGAATCAAATGAGAAATGAACAAAAATTAAGAATTTTACAAGAATTTTACCTTAGAAAGTCTTGAAATTTCATGTACTTTTATGTTTTTTCTTCTTTTTTTTTGTAATTTTTTCTCTAATGCCCAAAGCTTGAAATGAAGAAATGAAACCCCTATTTATAGGGGATGAAGGACGGCAAGAATGGTGGAGTCTTCCACCAATTTCTATAAATTTATTTATTTGTTTGTTTATTTTATTTATTTATTATTTCTTTTACTTTTTACTTATTAAGATTTGATTTAAATTAATGATTTTTGTCTTTTAGTGGATGATGTCATGCATGACATCATCAAAGTTAAGAAAACTTTAGAAGATATTTACATAATATCGTAAAAATTAATAAAAAGGGCTAAATTATAAAAATTAAAAATTATGTTTTTTGAAATAAAATTTCATATGATCAATTTTATTCAATCTAATAATAAAAACAATTTTTATGTACAAGAAGAAGAGAAAAAAAGGCAAAAATTAACAAACTCATAAAATTTTACAAGAAAAACCCTTCTTGAAAAAAATTGTTATACGTAAAAAAATACAAAATTCATAAAATTAATTGAATTTTTAAAACAGAATTAATATGAATTCAACAATGATATTTAAAAAAGTTTAAAAATTATAAACTCAAAAAAATCATACCGAAAAATTTTACAGAGTAGAAAACTCTGTATTTCATAAACAAAAAAATTATGAAAGAAAATGAAGATCTCATAAAAGAAAATGAATTTTTCAAACTGATTTAATATGGATTGAATAATAATAATTGAAGAATTTTAAAAATTATAAACTAAGAAAAATCCTCCAAAAAAAGTTACAGAGTAAAAAACTCTGTATTGAAAACATAACAATTTAAAAAAATACGAAACTCATAAAATAAATTAAATTTTTCAAAACTGATTTAATATAAATTAAATAATAATATTTGAAGAATTTTAAAAGTTATAAATTGAGAAAAATCCCACTGAAAAAAATTTATGGTGTAGAAAATTTTGTATAATTAAAACACGAAAAATTTTAAAAAAATACAAAACTCATAAAATAAAATAAATTTTGAAAAACTGATTTAGTGATGATCAAGTAAAAATATTTAAAAGATTTAAAAACTCAAAAATCAAGAAAATTCCTCAAAAATTTTTACAGATAAAGAAAAACTCGTATTTTTAAATTGAGAGAATTTCAAAAATGTGTTCAAATTTTAGAAAAATGAATTTTATCTATCACAAAAATTAAAAAATATTAATTTTTTGAAATGATAAAGATGAAAAATTGACATTTCGAATAATTTTTATCGGATAAATTTTACGAGTTTAATACCGTAATATTATAAAAAATTTAAAATTAATTACAAAATAGACAACTTGATACCTTCTGGTATAAAAGGTCAATATGAATTTTTTATTAAATATTTTTTTATTTTTTGGAGTGCATATTGGGAATAATACCATAGATGTATTGGTAAAAATATATGATAGTCAATTTTCAAATTTTAACGAAAATTCTCAAAAAAATTCTTAAAAATTGAAAATTTTACTATATAACATCTGCGAAAATAAATTTCAAAATGCCATAAGTATAATATGAAAAGTTAATTATTTACCATGAAATTTGTGTTTTTTATTCGAGATTTGTGATGTACAACTTTTGAAATGGTGCTAATTTTGTCATATTAAATAGGTCTTAAAAATGTACTTTCCCTTTGAGAAAACTTTATCTCCACTAAAACAAGTGCCTAATTTTGCATATTGAATATTTTTGGACTGATAGGAAGGGGGTCGGGATAAAATTAGGTGTCTGTAGCTATCCCTCTTTGACCGTTGTTGAGAATCAGGAATAGGGCAAAGACCAAAATAGACACTTTTTGTTTGGGCCTAACAAAATTTTTCCAAAAGTTTTTTTTGATTTTTTTTACACATATATATCAGCTAAAAAAACTATGAAATCGATCATTCTACTTAACTGAATGAAGTTGTATATCATGCTTCATTGGTTTCTAACCAAGTAAAGCTGATAAATAAAAAACAAACCTATTCCTTCTATACACCTTTCTGGTGATCAGAAAGAATATGGTTTTAACATAGATGAACCTATCCTTCTATACACCTTATTGGTGATCACAAAGGATTTAGTTCTAATACAAAGTAACCTATCCTCTTGTACACCTTACTGGTGATCACAAAGGATTTGGTTCTAATAAAAGGTAACATATCCTCCTGTACACCTTATTGGTGATCACAAAAGATTTGGTTCTAACATAAATGAACCTATCCTCCTGTACACCTTACTGGTGATCATAAAGGATTTGGTTTTAACACAAATGAATCTATCCTCTTGTACACCTTATTGGTGATCATAAAGGAATTGATTCTAATACAAAGTTACCTAGCCTCTTATAATACTTACTGGTGATCAAAAAGGATTCAGTTCTAACACAAGTGAAAGTATTCCTCCTATACACCTTACTGGTGATCACAAAGGATTTGATTCTGACACAAATGAACCTATCCTCCTATACACCTTACTAGTGGTCATAAAGGATATGGTTCCAATTTTTATGAACAATTTGAATATCAACATCGAAGAGTTTTAAAGGACGCCACTGTCAACTGACTTCCATTTCAGCTAGCTACATTGGGCATAGATTTTAGAAGGTTTCATTAAAAATGAAAACTTCTGAATGCTTCAAGTATCATCATCGAAGCTTCGAAGGGATGCCACTATTGATTGACTACCATTTCAGCTAGCTACATCGGGCATAGACTTTGGGAGGTTTCACTAAGAATGAAGACTTGTGAATGCTTTGAATATCACTATCAAAGCTTTGAAAGGATGCCACTGTCGACTGACTACTATTTTAGCCAGCTAAGTTGGGCATAGATTTTGGGATCCTTCATTAAAAACGAGAACTTCTGAATGCTTTGAATATATCCATCAAAGCTTTGTTTTTTTTAAAGCCTTCTTCACCCACCTTACCATAGGATCATGTGAGAAGGTAATAGATATCTGAAGAGAGTCTTTCCTAAAAAGTTAGCAAATATTAAATATCAAATTAGTGTTTATTGATGTAAAGATATAATTCATGCAATTGGATAAATATCTGCTCAAGGCATGTTCACAAACTTCTATTAAAATAATGAAAAACATCATATTTCATCAAAATTCCAAGATTTATGGAATGTGATCACCTTCCCATTCTGACCTGAGGAAAAAGTTTACTTGATCAAAATCTGTGAAAATTCCAAAATAATTTCAACCATGGATTTTCCAATATCAAGGATAATGGATATGTGCTATCTTCATCATGATGTTAAAATTTTCTTGTGATCGATGATCACCACCAGGGACTTCTTTGAATAAAATGAAAAAAATGGATTTAGAGGCACAAATAGTGTGGCACTAGTAAAATTTGTTTTGAAGAAATTGATATGACAAAATCAAGATTTATCAAGACCAAATTAAGTGGATGTTCACTTTATAATAATTCCTTGAAAGGCAAACAATCAAGTTATAACATCATTTAATCTTCAAATACTATAACTAGATAGGTGTTAAAATAATGCTAGTAAAAACCAGGTCTTAAAAGGGCTGATTTGAAAGGCCTTTGGTAAGCATCAATTTCTAAGGTAAGGCACAAAAATTCTAAAGGGTTATCTTGAAAGGAATTAATATTTAGGCATTGAATTTAATTTTTTACTGATATCATGAATTTTTCAAAGGTTAAGGGTTTGAGATCATTTCTGAATTAACATAAAGGTTCTCATATTGGTGGGTATCTTTATTAATTTAGAAGTAACTCCTAGGCCTTTAAGCTTACCCCATCATATTATCAAGGACTCAAAAATCATTCAAAAAGATGAATTTATGAAGAGCTTCCTAGAAATAGCCCGACAGCTCAAATAGCTATGTTTGATCAAAATGGACTTTTTAGGTACGTAACATAGGCCATGGTTCAGGGTTTAAAAAGATAGGACAAATAGGCCCAATCAAGTGTTTAAGGGTAATTGAATCAAAGATCACTTTTCTTTTTGAAGAAGTAGATTCTAGCATGTCTTTTGAGACAAACAAATCTTCATTTCTTCATCTACTTCTACTTTTTCATTTTTTTCTTTTTTTCTTTCTCTTTCTTCAAAATTTGCTTTATTCTTCATTCTAAAGAACTTAACATTTTCTTCATTCTTCACTTTGAATATCTGAACTTAAAATTTGAACTTTCTCCTTTCTTCAAAATTTACTTTAAGACATTTAATTTGTTCTTCTCATAACTTTAGAATGGAATTTGCCCCTTCTGATCTTGAAGCTTTACTTCAATTGCCCCTCGATATGAAGGGTGATTCTTGATTAGGGTTTAAAGAAAGAAAATAAATTATCAAGCTCAAAGGGGACTGCAAATGGAATATTTTTCTATATTTGAGAAAGGATAGAGAAAAAAGGCCATTTTTCATTTCAAACACAACCATTTGAACCGACAAGCATTTCATAATGAAAATAATTATTTTTTTTAAATCATTTTAAATACCTCAATGACATGACATTGCACTCAATAAAGGCTTAAGGTATCCCTGTTAATGCTATTGGCTTTATAGCCAACAATGACATTGCATATCTTATGTATTAAGAATTGGTTTGAAAAGGTTTTGTTTAAAGGAAAAAGAGATTTTGGCTAGTGTTTACTCTCATTCTTCCCAAATCAAGGATTTGGAAGAGTGTCATGGAAATTATGGCAAAAGGTTATCAAACAAGGGAGATCTTAGAATTACGATCATTATTTAACACATGGCAAACTATTGATATCTGAAGCTTTTAGGAGCATGACCCATTTGTAAGAACTTTAAGGAATCCATAGAAAAGAACATTTAGGTGTGAAAAGTCTATGGTGATGAAAAATTTATAGTTGAATGTTTAGGATAATTACATATGTAGAGGTAAAAGACCTTTCTAAGAAAGTTTAAACTAACGATGATCATCAACCAAAGAAAGAATTTTCCAAAATGTTCTCATTATCCTAGATACTAGAAACCATTATTAACAAAATTCATGGTCCATTACAAAATGCACAGTATTTACAAACCAAAATTCATTCTCATAATTTGCAATTTCCAAAAAGAAATGAACAAAGTTCTAAAGTCAAGATAAAAATTACCCCTAGTTGGCATACTACCATAAGGTCAATGACTCTTAGACCAATCATCGTTGATAAGCATCCTCTAACTCTAAATTTTTGCTAGATTGGTATCTTTGAGGTTTGGGTTGTAAATCAACTTGTAAAGCATCAAAAGGTGTATCAAACTCTAAATTCTCATGCTTGAAAATTCCACAAGATGCATGGTTATTTCTTGTCATCTCAATCATGCCATGAGCATAGCTATTTTATGAGACCTAATTTTTTACTAAATTTTTAATAGAGAAAATGAATCCAAAAGCTCATTGCACAGCAAAAAATCATCCAAGCAATTCAAGTTGGAATTTCTAGCAGTTTGTGATCTTCCACCAATTGTGCTAATACTCCCAATTATCCTTACATTGAACAACATGCATTAATTAACGAAATCTTTAAACAAAAGGTGTTGCACCTTGATGCTCAAATTATATCATCCTAGGTAAGGAGTTTTTTTAGGTTTTATTGGAATGGTGGAGATTATGTGACTCTATTAAGGTTGTTGAACAATGAAAGGCTAGGGTCGAAGACACTGTCCGAATGGATTTCCTTGTTTTTTTGACTTTTTAGGGTTCTATCAGTTGTGATAGAATTACTTTCTCATCCCACATATGCTATCTGTAACCCCTTAGTCAGCATGAATGTGTATTACAAGACTGGCTTCCATATACTGAACACCATAAAGTGGTTGCCTTTTAGCTTGCATTTCCTTATATCCCCGGTAGAAGTGTTGGTATGATGAAAATTAAGTATTTTGAGGTAATTTCCATTCAAATTATACTCCTCGGATCGCCGACAGAAATGTTGGTATGATGAAAATTGAGTATCTTGAGGTAATTGCTACTCAAATCATACTCCCCGGATCCCCGATATAAGCGTTGGTATGATAAAGATTAAATATTTTGAGATAGTTAACTTTCAACTTGTACTTCTCCAGATTCCTGGCGGAGGGTTGGGATGATAAGATTGAATATTTTGAATAATTAATTTTTAACTTGTACTTCCCAAGAACCCTGGCAGAAGTATTAGTATGACAAAGATTGAATATTTTTAGATAATTGCATTTTAATTTATACTCCCTAGATCTCCAGTAGAGGTGTTGGTATAATACAGGACTTTTTACAAATTCCTTGGATCAAGGTTTTGCTTTTACATACATCTTTCATCGATGACTTATTTTTTCTTTTTACTTTCTTATACGGCTTAAAGTGTTTAAGGCTTACATGTCCCCTTCACTATTTTGGGCTGGTTTCCATTTATCTTGTCAACAAATGTCTCTTTTCTGTATCTTGTAATCTCGTATTATTTCACCTCAAATAAAAAAAACTTAATTTAGTCTGAGGCAATATATATCTTGTTAACATCAATATTTTATGATATCTTTAGATGATTGTTATTAAATGAAAAATAGATAAAATGAACAAATGTATGAATAAATAAGTGTATAAAACAATATTCAATGGTATAAATCAGAGGCTAAACAAGTGGTCAAATATCAAACTAGAAATTATTGAAGAATTCGAATCATAACTCAATATCATGAACTGATATTTTAATTTACCCATTATGTAAAACCATATTTACAAGATTCAAAAGTAACAAAAAATGATTGCTTTTGCGAGTACTTTATTTTCCTAACTATGTTAGTAATTATAAGAGATTCTCTTAAATCCTAATCATCATTTTTTAACCCTATATTTACAAACCAAACAAAAGCCTAAAGTTGCCTTGATAGCTAATTCATTGCTCCTTGGCATTCTAGTAGTTCCCTTAATCTGATGGGAGTTTGACAGTTTCCCTTGGCCTTAGTTTAATCTGGAATACATTAGTTTTGAGCAAATCATGAACTTTTTCTTTGAACTCATAACATTCTTCTATAGAATGCCCCCGTAATCCTGCATGGAATTCACAACATGCATGAATATCATAACATTGAGGATCAAAGGGTCCAAGGGGAGGCTGGTACACAGGAACAATGAGTTGATCTTGATGAAAAATAAATAACAATTCCTTATAAGTAAATGGAAATGAATTGAGTCTGCTTCCTTGTAGTCTTTTCTCAATGTGAACTCTGGAGGATGATCTCAAAAGGATTTAAGGGTAAGCTGATCTGGGTAAATCAGGAATCAAGTGTTTTTGCTTGACATTGTCTAACAAGACATTAGATCCAACCTTTAAGTCTTTAAATGTTAATTTGAAAATTTGTTCTTTTATCTTTCGAAGCTGGTGGTCTATTTCTCTAACTATTCCTTCAAATTTCTCAACCCTATTCATCAATCCATCAAGCTGATTTTTGGTTATTCATATTTCACTTCCATACACTCCTTCTATGAACTCTAACGTGCTAATCCTTAGCAGTAACTAATCATCCATGCCTTGATCCTTAAAATAAAATAAATGAAACAATTTTAGTAAGTTATAGAAATTATGAATGCTTAAGCATATGCTTAAACAAAAGTAAAAAGAAATGCATGAATGAATTTATAAACTTTCATAGAATATGAATATCATTAACAAATTAACTCGAGAAATAAATGAAAGTAACATTTATCATAATAATACAACATATACTTATTAATATCAAATTAAAAAAGTAAAGGGTTAGAAATGCTCCCTGATGTGTACCTAATTTTGTATTCTCTAGAATCAGGTATGGCTCATGCTAGGTAAGGCCCTTACGGTTCATTACATGAAGTTGGGTTAGACATCTAAATAGGTTTTCAAATTGCTCCTCGAAGTTTGGAATGAACTTATGAGGTGCCTAATCTTTACCTATCACGGGTTTATGTTGGAAACGGTTCAATTTGAGTGGGAGTATCTTTCATGCCTATAACGAGGCTAACACCTTGGGTAGGCATAGAAATTTACACCCGATAGGCTTTTCATTGGCCCAGACAGAGGCTAACACCTCAGAAAGCAAAGCTACTTTGCCCCTTCCTAAAATATCGAGTACCTATGCCCCCTCCACACACTTAAGGAGAGTCTAATGCATATGCATGTGCACAGTGTATAGGGAGGAACAACTTACCTTTTATGACTCGACACTTTCAAAAATAATAAAAACCCTATCCTAAATTCCCCCACAAAAATAATGCTGCAAACAAAACAAAAGGGTTAGTGAAAAATATGAAGAATATATACTAAAATTTGTGTCAAAAATACAATGAAAAAAATTATTTTGAAAATATCAAGAATTATAGTTAAATATTGGTTGAAACCAAATTAATCAAAATTTAATTAATGCATAATTGATTTTAGGCCTGACTCTCTAACCTGTCCCTAGTGGAGTTGCCAAGCTGTCGCAATATTGCCTGGATATGATCCTGACTAGCCCAACTAAAAGTGGCAGATGTACCCATTATTCCTAAATATATCATTATTTTTTATTTATTTTATGAGCCATATCATTATTAAAATTATTTTTTATTTGACTAAATTACCGAGATAAATTGCTCGATTTCTCTAAATAATCATTACGAAATGACCATTTATTTTGGAGTGGCCACCAATCTTATTTTGGCCAGGTGAGATTAGACACCTACCAAAGTTTGTATTTAGAGGATTACAAAAACCATAAAAACAAACTCTAAGGTCTGTGCTCGTACCAAAGATCGCATGATAGAGTTTGGGAGTCAGTTACAATCACAAGTAAGGATCGACCTTTTCGTGATGCCCGACAATCGGTACCTTATTAACCATGTGTTAAAATAAATTTAATCTTTATTCGATTTCAATATTCGATATTTAATTATAATTCCCTTATGTTTACAAATGAAATTTTATGAAACAAAATTTATTATTCTATGAAATTTAGGTTTTCATAATTTTAGAAATAAAAAAATGTCTTCAATACCCTCCCGGAGAACCAAGAGAACACAAAGATTTTTACCATTCTCTTTCATACCCTACAGAGAGCGAATGGAATACGAAAGGTTTTATTTTTTTGAAATTTGAAAAATCTCGACTTTCATTATGAAAAAGGTATCTCGTTATTAAAATAATCCGTGAAACCCCTCGCATATTCTGGTAAGAATTCCATGTACTATTTTAACATCGGAGACATTGTCTTAATTTTTTAAAAATTTTAATTTTATTATAAATATTAATAAAATAACTTAAGACTCGAAAATGGTCTAAAATGATGAACCTAACCCTAATCTATACCTTAAACATAAAAGTATCCTAGCAATCACATAGGACTTGGTTCTCATGCAAAATTACAAAAATAAGCTTGGGGTATACCTTCGACATAAAGGTATCTAGGTGAGCCCAAAGATTTGAAAATAACACTAATAGTGTGAACCTATCCTAAATATGTACCTTTGGCCTAGAAGCATTCCAGTGAATACCTAAGACTCAGCTCGAGGGAAAGTTACCAAAATGCCCTAAGATATACCTCCAACATATAAGTATTCTAGTTATCCTAAAAGGCGCTAAAATGATAAGAAATGATAAATGTATCCTAAATATACACCTTCGACATAAAAGTATCCCAGTTATCCTAAAAGGCACTAAAATGATAAGAAATGATAAATTTATCCTAAATGTACTCTTTCGGCATAAAAACATCTCGATTACTATCTAGGACTCGATTTTAAGGAAAATTATCAAAATGTCCTTAAGGTATACCATTGACATAAAAGTATCCTGGTTATCCTAAAAGGCACTAAAATTATAAGAAATGATAAATCTATCCTAAATGTACACCTTCGGCATAAAAGCATCTCGGTTACTATCTAAGACTCGATTTTATGGAAAATTACTAAAATACCCTTAAGGTATACCTTCGACATAAAAGTACCTTAGTAACCCTAATGGACCTTAAAATAATTTAAGAAGGTTGCACCAATCCTAAAAATTCACCTTTGGCATAAAAGCATCCTGGTGAAGAAAATTACTAAAATGCCTTAAGGTATACCTTCGACATGAAAGTATCCTAGAACCCTAATAGACACTAAAGCGATGAAAAGTAGATGAATTTAGTCTAAATGAAAAAGCTAAAATTTAATTTTGACTAGAAATGTAAAATTTACAATCAAGCCCCTAAATTTTAAAAATTACATTTCGTATCCTTCGAAAGACCAAACAAATATGAAAAGTTTTAAAAATTTTTATATCCCTACGGAAGGCCATAGAAATAATAGAAATCTTTAAAAGTGGCTAAATGACAATTTTACCACTAAAGGCTAAAATTTGTTATTTAGTCCCTAAATTTTTTCAAAATTTATATTTTGATCTATAAATGGAAAAAACATCATAAAATGTCACAAAAATATGAAAATAAATATGAAAAATATATTCATGAATTTTCAGCCAAACATCTTGGCCTAAAAAAAATTTTAACTTTTTACAAACTAATCCCTATACTTTTTTAAATTTGCATTTTGATCCCTATACAAAATAAAATCATAATTAAACACAAAATTCATCAAAAAAATTACGAAAATCATACCAATATTCGTGATTTCAATTTGACCAAGCACTTATAGCCTTAGAACAAAAATTTTGCAATTCTATAAATAAGCCCGTAAACTTTCTAAAATTACAAAATAGCCATAAAATGATGGGAAATGCGTAAAATATATTCGTGAATATTAGAATAAATATGAAAACACTTTGACAAGTACACACAAGCAATCGGCCAAGCATGAATAGCCTTGAAACAATTTTTTTCATATTTTGCATATTAGTCCTTAAACTTTGTAAAATTGCAAAATGGCCCCAAAATGATATAAAATACATGAAACACATTCAAATATGTTAGGCTAAGCATAAAAATACTTCCAAGAAGGTCTGCATGGTTCAGCCAAGCTCACATGTTCTAGGAAAATTTTTTTTCTTTTTTGCAATCTAGTCCCTAATATTTTTATATTTACAAAATAAGCTAAATTAAATTAAAACATCACAAAATTAGCCCCCAAATGATTCTGCCATTTTCAACAAAAAAATAATTGTTTTCATCACCTATTTTCATAAATATTAATATACATATATGTTGTAATTTTTACCAAGCATAAATAAGCATAAAAACATAAAAAAATTAATGAATAAATCTATACAAAACAACATGAAAATATTAAGAAAAATTACACAAACATATATACATGAAAATAATAAT
>JBBYHL010100030.1:2102-31793 GCA_038381835.1 Adansonia madagascariensis | reverse complement strand
AAAAATCCGAAGGAGGTGGCTTCCGCCACGTTTCGGGAAAGGAAGCTGGAGATGGGGCTGAAAACTTCCTTTAGGTTTTTTTTTTTTTTCAATTAGTGAGCATAGATAATGCATTAAAAATAGCCCACGATATGGCTACCTCAGACCCCTCCCTGAGGATCTAGTTACCCACAATTTTTTTTGAAAATATAAAAGAATATATATTTAAATGTCCAATTATGTTTAACTTGATAAAAATTTAAACAATTAAAAAGTTAAAAATAACTAAAAAATATCAATAATAACATACAATTACAAATACTATAAAATAAATATAAACTCAAACTACAAGAGTTCAACAAATAAAATTTTACTTATCTTATTTTTGATCAAATTTAACTTTTTATTTGACATTTTCATCATTTCATAAATATAAAATATTAAATAAATTAATCACTTTGGATTAGATATGACAATTTGTATTGTTGTATCATGTTAACTATCGTATTTTATTTTAGATAAAATTTAAAAAATTGAAATACAAATAGAATATAAATAGTTAAATATTTTAAAATCTAAAAAAAGGAATGCGATACATTTATTATATGTATTATACGTTAAACAAAATGAATAACACATTTAAAATTGATATTGTTTAAATTAGACATGTTTTAAATTTATACAACATGAATAACAAATACGTGATTAAAAAACAAATAAAAATAATTAAATATTAAATATTAAACATTTTATATTAGATATATGAAAAATTATAATCTTAATTTGATATTTATTTATTTATTTACTTTTTAGATATGTTTAATATCTGTTGAAGGGTGGAAATAGGAGCACAAGGACATCGATCCCCGAAAATTTTAAATTCACTTATGTATATATATATCTATATAAATTAAATAGATTTGGTCAAATTATGGATTTGGTCTTTGCACATTATTCAATTTTGGAAGTTAGTCCTTCTATAAAAATTTATCATAATTGAATCCTAGTA
Source organism: Adansonia madagascariensis (assembly GCA_038381835.1). Taxonomy (NCBI): domain Eukaryota; kingdom Viridiplantae; phylum Streptophyta; class Magnoliopsida; order Malvales; family Malvaceae; genus Adansonia; species Adansonia madagascariensis. The sequence goes on along the minus strand of JBBYHL010100030.1, from coordinate 30,805 downwards.
CTTTGTCAGAGTATACCATTGAACCAATTAGATTGGATCATGGGATATATAGTCAATTAATTTTATACCAATTACTAACTCGAGTGACATAAGGTTTTCCTTTATGTTAATAGCATGATTGGCTGTCATGAAACCACTAATTCCATTGAGTCCATGGAACTTAAAAGGCTTTAGAAAGGAATTATAAATGGTTATAATTGTAAGATCTATATGCATCAAAGCCAAGTTCCTAAATACATTCCTAGACACCATATTGCTAAGATGAGTTATTAACAATGCTCAAAGACCAACAAATTCTGGCCGAAAATCATTATTGAGTCTAATGGTCTTTGCTTTAAACAAAACCTATTTGGACTTGATGTATGGTTAGGGGCAAATATAAGGGCCTCATTGGTATAGGATTAGGCCAATAGCTAGGCCCAATCTTTGATGGATTGGTTAAGAAAGTATTACCTAGAATCTTGTAAAACACCAAGTGTGGTACCACCTATTGGGTTTTATGATAATTTGTCAATTTTATGGTAATGAACTTGGTTGACCCATTTGTATAACCTAATTTTAGATGTATAAGAAGATATAAAAAACCCTAGATAGCTAAAACCTTAAAAGTGCCTAATCTTAGAGTGGCACAACCTGCTCTCCATGTTTCGGTATGCAACATTTGCTTCTTCGAAGATCTAGAATCATTCTTGATCTAAAAATAAAAGAGAAAATAGTTTTCTGGCATTTGTATAAGTAGCCATTAGGCATAGGATGCAAGAATCAACCATTGCTACCTTCATATAGTCTCCCTGTAACATTTTCTCTCCCCCTTGCTTTTGTAGAAACCATATATTTAAATTTTTCTTAGTTGTGTCAGAGAGTGTTATCGGATTTAACCACGCAAATGTATGTATCGCAGCAACTAATATAGTGATAAAGTAGAGTGTCGATCCTATGAGGGATTGATACTAAATTTGTTAAGTACTAAAATTACAACAACGTAATCTTATTCAAATAAACAATTGAAAATTATAAACTAAAACTAAATATAACAACAACAACAACAACAACAACAACAACAATAATAATAATAATAATAATAATAATAAAGAAGCAAATAATAAAAAATAAATATTAGAAATCTAAGATTATAGTTTCCCTCAACATCTTATTTGAATAAAACTCTACTCTCTAGAGTTTTAATTTATTTATAAGTATATTCCAATGGTCTTATAAAAATATCCCTCTTAATCAATTTACTATATTCCCATGCAAATTAAATTAAAGAGAAACTCATAAAGCTTAGACTCTAATTTGGTTAAATATGATATGCTCGTATATTCTTATCTAATATGCAGATCAATTCGTTATAATAAATGAATATCAAACATATGTCATTCAATCTAGGTCCAAACATAAAATTCCCTTCTCCAAGTTCATTAAGGTTACCAAATCAATCTAATTGTTGATCAAGCAACTAGAAGTATTAAGAATAAGATTGAATAGATAACTCAAATATCATTAATATCAAGAAAATAAAATAGAATAATCTAAACTACATATTAAGTTCCACTGTAATCATATAAAAATAAATTTAACTCATATTGATTAAATAAAACACAAAACACTAAAGTTTCACCATCATAAATATCATGGTTAAGATAAAAAGATAAAGAAACAAGAAAACTAAGAGTTGTTAAGTCTTGATCTTCCATTTCTTAGATCCTTCTCCAATTGCAAAGTCTTGATAGTTGGTCTCCTCTTCAGAGAAAAACTAAAGAAAAATAAAACTATAGAATATCTAGGATCTGTCTAATTCTAATCCTAATGAGTCCTATACACAGACAAAACCCTAAAAGAAAGAAACTTGGTCTCCAAGTAGCTTGAACATATTATTTTCAAAAATTGCTAAACTTAATCACTTTACTTAATTGAGTTCACTTTACTTCTTGATTAAGTTATTGCACTTTTATAAACTCTTCTAAGTTTTGACCTAAAAAAATATGAAAATTATTTAAATAGCTAAGAAATTAAAATACAAGAAAAATAAATAATACTAAATTAAAAATACTAAATATAAATAAAATTTAAATAAAAATCTTTAAAACTTAGCTAATTTAATGAACATAATGAGATTAAATAATTCTATTTTATAAAATTATCGCAGCTCCAAACTTAAGATTTTGTTAGCCCTCAAGCTAAACAAAACGAAACAGAGAAACAAAAACCCAATAATATGAAACATAAATTAAGATAAATATACTTAAATGATGACTACTTTAATTTTCCTTAAAGGTCATCTCAATATCCTAAATCAAGGTAGATACAAACATAATTCAAATTTATACAAACATAATCAAGGTTATCTCAATATCATAAATCTTAATCCTTCGAATGGATTCTTAGGAGGTGTGTGTGTGTGTGTTTATGATCTCTTTACAAATTTCATGCAACCCCAATAAGTTTATGCCAATGTAAACTATGAATTAATACTAGATTCTCATATGTTTGCTTTTCATCTTTCTCTCCACTAATGTAGACTAACACATCATTAAAGATCATGTAGGACTTTGGAAAGCTCGTAACGTAAGGCTAGAGTTAAGGTAAGATAAAGGATATAATTCGGTTTAATTCAACTAAAGACACTTTTCATTATTTTTAGAATCTTTTGCTCAGCCATTCACTAATATTTTTGAAGCATATACCCCTTTTTTATGACATTTTCTTTTTCGCGCCATTTTATTCATTTACGCACTTTTGTGTGGCTTTTTTTTTCTTTTTCTTACTTTTTTTCTTTTTTTCCCCTTTTTTTCATCATTTTTTCATTTCTATGCTTCACCAGTACAACACTATAGACATCTGATTTTGTCCGGATCCCTTTCCTTGACAGACTCAAAATATTCGAGATTAAAAACTTAACAGTCACCCAATGAGGTAGACTTCTTTCAAGTGGAATGAACATTTTCAAGACTTTTTTAGTCCTGCTTAAATGGCCACACGTGCATGCGATAGAAAAAGTGCCATCTCGAGGGTCGATCTCAGATAAAAAGACAAATATTAAGGTAAAAATTAGCTTTTAAATTCATTCTTTTGAAAATTTAAAATTTATTTCTATAGATATTATCACAATCAAATTTTTTATTTTTAGGATTTTTTTAAGAATTTTCGTAAAATTTAGAAAGTTGACCATCGCATATTTTTACGGATACTCATATAGTTTTATGCTGATATGTACTCTTAAATATCGAAAATATTCAGAAAAAAGTTCTTATTGGCATTTTATACCACCAGGTGTCAAATTGACAAATTTGTTAATTAAGTTTAAATTTTTCACTGTACAGTGAGTTTCTACTTAGGAATTTTTTTGGTAAAACTTGTCCCAAATTCAAGTTTTTAATTTCATAATTTTTACCATCTAATATTTTGAGCAAGTATTAAATTCAGCTTATTTTTTTGAAGATGGATTTATTTTTGAAATTTTCTCGTTTTCAAAATGTAGAGTTTTTGATTCTATAAATTTTTTCGATAGAATTTTTTTAACTTTGTAATTTCTAAAATTCTTCAAATATTTTTCATTAAATTTATATTAAATCAGTTTTTGAACAATTAAATTTATTTTACGAGTTTTCTTTTTTTAAAATAATAATTTTCTTTCATAAAGGTTTTTCTTGTAAAATTTTACGAGTTTGAGATTTTTAATTGTCTTTTTCTTGCTCATAAGACTTCTTAAAATTTTTTGTATAATTTAATACTTGGAATTTTTATAAGAAAATTTTTTTATTTTTATTATTTTGGGCCAAATTTCCATAATAGAATTAAAATTGGTAAATTTTGTTAATGGGCCAAATAAGCCTATTTATTTCTCAACAAGCTCAATAAGATTTTCAAGCCTCTTTTTGATTTTTTACCACGCTCATTTCATTCTCTATAAGCCCAACAAGCGCATTTCTTAATTGTTCTAATAAGCCCATTTCATTTGCAACAAGGCCTAATTATGTCCATTTTAATTTTTCAACAAGGCCAAATATTATTTTCTCTCTCAAGAATTTTTATTAATTCTTTTGAACTCAAAATTTTTATATGAATATTTAATTGGGCCTTTTACATGATTAAATTTATAATTAAATTTGTTAATTTATAACCTTTTATTTCTTACAATTTAGTCATTTCTCTTTAATTTTTTCAATTCTTTTTCATAATTTTTGCAATTATAATTTTATTTATTCCTATATTTTCATAAATTTATGTATATTTATTTAATTTCAAATTTTGATAATTTAGTTATATGAGAATTAATGTGATCAGATTAAATTTTATCATTAAGTTTAATATTACCCAATTTAGATTTTTCTAGGCAAAGTTTCTAGATGATGATGTCGTGCATGATGACTCATGCAAGATAATAAAAACAAATTAATTAAAGATTATAAAAAAGCTAAAAAAATCTTTAAAGTAATAAAAATTAAGAAAATAAAAATAAAAGAAATAATATATGGCCAATTCGGCCAAGAAGCATCGGATCCCTTCTTGGCCAAACCACCCTCTTGTAAATAGGGGAAAGAAGCCTTCATAAAAACCCTTAATGCTTTCATGCAAAAATGCATAGAAAAAACATAGAAATTTCAAGTTTTCAAACTTTCAAATTTCAAGTTTGTTTCATCTTTCTTGTGAGCCTAATACTTGTGGTCATGGATTTTGATCCATGTTTAAAGGCCAAAAATATAGGCTATGATAAAAATTTATTGATTTTTCTATTAAATTTGATTTTTGTTAGTAGCAGTGTGATTCTCTCATGAAAATACATATTTGTTGTGTAAATTATGTGATGATATTGTATATGCAATTTTATGTTATTTTTCTTATTTTTTTATTGATGATTTTTTATGAAATATGTTAATATATTTTTTTATTTTTCATAATTTTTGCATATTTAACCTTGGTAACATGACCTTATGTTTATATTTAAGGCATTTTGTGGTAAAAAAATTATTATTACTTGTTATACATGTTGGCCGAATCTCATTAGGATTCTTGGCCAATTTTTTTATGCTTGATTTTGTGATATTTTAGATTATTTTTTCATGTTTAAAACTTGGAAGAGCTTGAAAATAATTTTATCAAAAATTTTGAGGCCTTGGAAAGGTATTTTCCAAGTTAGCCTAACCATATAAGGGTTTATTTGTGATTTTTTTTTATTTTTAAGCTATTTTGTAAATACAAAAATTTTAGGGACTAAATTGTACAAAAGAAAAAGTTTTGTTTTAAGTCCTTTCATGTTCGGCCGTACTACTTGTAGACTTTTAGGGGTGTTTCTCATGTGTATTAAGCATGTTTAAATGTGATTCATATATTTTTAACCTTTTTAGGGCCTTTTAAATTTTTTAAAAATTTAGGGACTAATTTGTAAAATTTAAAAAAATTACTTCAAGGCTGTAGGTGGTTCGTGAAATGTATTTTTACGATTTTTATGACTTTTAGCATGATTATTATGATTTTTTGCGATACATTTTATGTTTAATTATGAGTTTATTTTATGTAGGGATCAAATTATAAAGTTTGCAAAGTTTAGAGTCCACTCAAAAACCTTGTGTTTTAAGGTCAACATGGTTTTTTTTTCCACACCAAATTGTCATTTCCTATCATTTTTGAGTCCTTAGGGTTACCACAATGCTTTAGTAATGAAGTTTATCCCAGAGGCATTTTAGTAATTTTTTTTTAGAACTGAGTCTTATGTAATCACCGAGATTTTTCATGAAAAAGGTGTGCATAAGGGATATATTCATCTGTTATAATCATTTTTGAGTTTTTTAGGGATATTGGGATATTTTTACGTCAGAGGTATACCTTAGGGGCATTTTGCTAATTTTACATTAAAACCAAGTCCTTTAGAGTTACAAGGATACTTTCATGTTGAAAGTACTCTAAAGGACATTTTGGTCTTATCAACCACGTTCGAGTTCTTTGAGTATAGTTTCATACGTATAGTCAAAATTGAGTCTTAGGATAAATATTAATATTTTTAATAAAATAAAAAATTTCTAAAAATTAAGGTAATGTTTCGAGTTAAGTAGTACGTGGATTTTCTCCTAGAATATGAGAAGGGTTTTATAGATTATTTTAATAATGAGATATCCTTTTCAAAAAGAAAATCAGGTTGTTAAATTTTCGTAAATAAAACCTTCCGTATTCCTCTAGCTTTCCAGTGGGGTATAAACACTTTGATTTTTAAAACCTTACTTATTCCTCCACCTCTATAGTGGGGTACGAAAGAGAATGATAAAAACTTTCATGTTCTTCCGAATTTTTGATAGGGTATGGAAGAAATTTTAATTTTCAAAAATATTAGTAACTCGATTTTCTTATATAGAATAATAAATTTCTTTCATAAAATTTTATTTGTATATATGGGATTTATAATTAAATACCATATATTTAAACTGAATTAAAATCAACTCTTAAATTAACATGTGATTCATAAGATATTGATTGTGGGGTGTCATGAGAGGAATCAATCCTTACTCGTGATTGTAAGTGACTCCCAAACCCTTTCAAGTGATCTATGATATGAGCACAAAACCTTGGATTTTGTTTTCTAGGGTTTCATAACTCTTAAAATACTAACTCTGGTAGGTGACTAATCTTACCTAGCCAAAATAGATTGGTGGCGACTCCAAGAAAAATAAATAGTCATTTTGTGATACTATTTAGGATTAAGTCAAATGAGTGATTCATGTCGACAACTCAACCCCTAGTAATAAAAGGAAAAAAATATTAATGATATGGTCAATAGAAATAAAAAATAATGATATAAAGAGATATATAGGAACGTGGAGTACACCTACCTTTTTCAGGCCATGTTGTGATAGCTTGGTGACTCCACTAATGGCAAGTTAGACAGTCAGCCCTAAAATTAATTATGTGCTAACTAAATTTTGATTAATTGGGTTTCATCTTGTATATTTCTTGGATTTTTAAAATAAATTTTTTATTGTATTTTTGATTTATAAGGAAATTCCAACATATATTATTCATATTTTTCACTAACCTTTTTTGTTTTTTTTGCAGCATTATTTTTATAAGGCATTTAAGATAAGGTTTTTATTATTTTTGAAATGTCGAGTCATAAAAAGTTTGTTTGTTCCCCCACACACTGTGCACAAGCATACACCGTTAGATACTCCTCCAGGCATATGGAAGGAGGCATAGGTTACCCAATATTTTAGGAGGGGATGAAATAGCTCTGCCCTATAAAGTGTTAACCTCTATCTGGGCTAGTAAAAAGCCTAATGAATGCAAATTCCTACCCTTACTTAAGGTGCTAGCATTACAGGCATGGAAAATACTCTTACTTAAATTTAATTTTTTTCGATATAAATCCATGATCTGTAAGGATTAAGGTACTTTATTAGTTTTTTCTGACTCGAGGATCAACTTGAGAACCTGTTTAGACATTTAACTTAAACCTCAAATAATGAACTCAAAGGGCCTTAACTAGTTAGAGCCATGCACTATTTTAGAGTTACTAAATTAGGTATGCATAGGGGAACACTTTTTATCATTTTCTTTTTCTTTTACATTTTAAGCATGTAAATCAGGAGATGGAATTGAACATCATCGTTTATGGTAAGATCTTTGTTTCACCTTAAAAGATGCCATCATTCTTTTAATTAAAATATCACGTGATGAAGAATGAACGTTGTCACTCGTAATGCAATTACTTCTTTTTTGCCTTGTAAGCCATCGTACGGCCTTAACTACATGGTCTATACGTGTAGGTCACAAGATGATGTTCGTACATCATCACTAATGACAAAGCCTTTTTATTTACCCAATAGCATCATGACACCCAAAAATGGTTCACTTAGGGAAAAAATTTTTTCGCATAAAATTTTAATTTCCCGTGCTAACCTCTTTTTCCGTTATACATAGGGTAATGGTTAAATAGCATTGTGTCATTCATAATAAGATTGAATTTTTCCTTAAGACATCAGAATACCTTAATTTTATTTTTGGGTAGTCTTTTTTTTTGATGAATGGCCTTTTGCATATATTTATTTGTATCACTTTGTTACAAACTTTTCTCTAACATTATGCTAATTTCATCCTTGCAGGGCAGAATGAAGGTTTTCCCAAATTTAAGAGTTCTCTAAAAGAATGTTCATTCAAATCAGAAGTGTCAAGACAATCAAACGTCGTTGACCATAGCAAATTAATTTTCAGCACGCTTGGAAAGGATGAAGGCAATCGAGTGTGAAACACATGAAAAATTAATGGAATAGCAAAAACATATAAATGTATAAATCTTTAAATTGATGGAAATAATAGGGAATAACCTTAATACTATTGTCAGTTCACCGAGGCAAAAAGGCAACCATCGGTGGAAATAGTGATTATTAGAAGGGAAGAGTCTAAAAATGTAATTCAAGAAGTTAAGGGAATAATCATAATACTGCTCCTGGCTCATCCGGGGTAGAAAGGCAACTCTTATTTTGAAAAGCCCTTGTCTTTGAGTTAACATCATTTTGTGAAGCATATATATCAAGTGTTTTGGTAAGATAATAATGTTTCCCAAAAAGCAAATATTGTCAAAAACATGATGATAAAAACTCTCGAAAATACCAATGATCATTCTTGAAAATTACCTTGTACCCTTGCATTCATTTCCCTATGAATAAAACAATGATCATTTTAAAGACCCAATACTTCAAGGAACTGACTTTAAAGTTCCCAAATCGTTATTCCTTAGGTAAAAAGCAAAACAAGAAAAACCACTAGTATTACCTATGAGAATTATGAAAACTTTGCAAAAAAGAAACAACATTTTGAAGAAATTTGGGGACATCCAAAAAATCCATAAATACCTTAGGTTGTCAACTTTTAGTCAGAGAGACCTATTTTGAAAATTAAATTCGTCCTTTTTCCAACTTGACCTTTTGATCCTGAATCCATCACAGTTATTTTGGTTCTTATTGAAAAGCTAATAAAGGAACACCAAATTGGTCTAATTTTGAAAAAAATTCATGTTTCATACAACTTGATCCATTTGTGCCTAAAAAAATGGGGCATGTATCCTATCCACTGTGAAATTTTTGGGTCAACCAAGTTTTTTTTAAGCTCTTGAACCCATCTTGAGGAAAACCCAAATTATGATTAGGAAATTTTCCAAAAAAGATCATTAGCCTTTGAGAGACTTGAATATCATGTGCTTTTAACTTAGAAGTTTAAACAAAATACATTTTTAAGAAAATTATTTTGAGAAACTTGAAAATGTGTCATGAAAAAAAATAAGGTTTCTCAAACTAAAGGGCAACAAATCAGAATAAAACGTAACCAGTGTGAAGAAAAAGATGAAATGAAAATTTAACATTGAAAGTTTGAAACTTTTTAGGGTAAGATGGTAAAAAAGATTAAAAAATGAGTGATAAGATCAATAGATTACTGAATCATCCATAGCATATGCTTCATTTGTTACTTGATATTTAGATCATTTCATGATCTTATACACCATTTACTTGATATTGGCATTTGCATAATTTCTCATGCATATACCTTTTTATTGATATTTTCATTTGCATTATTCTTAACACTAGTAATCTGCACATTTCCATCATTTGATTTGTTAAACCATGTCATCATTTTGTGATCATCACATTATCATACTTGTTTAAGTAGTAACAATGGCATTAACCACTAATTGTTCACATAAATTGTCAAAAGTCTTTAATGGTGATATTTGAAGCATTGAAAAGTCTTTGATGGTGATATTCGAATCATTCACAAGTCTTTGATGGTGATATTTGAAGCATTCAAAAGTCTTCAACAATGATATTCAAAGCATTTAAGTCTTCAATGGTGATTTGAAGCATTCGAAAGTCTTTGATGGTGATATTTGAAGCACTTAAAAGTATTAGATAGTGATATTCGAAGCATTCAATAGTCTTTGATTGTGATATTTGAAGCATTTAAAAGTTTTTATTTTAAAGCATCTTCAGTGGTGAGATCCAAAGCATCTAAAAGAGTCAAAGCCTTTGGCAGTGAAATCTGAAGCATTTCAAAAGTTTTGTTTTAAAGATAAGTCTTTGGTGGTGAGATCTAAAGCCTTTAGAAGATTCCATAGAAAGAAAGCAAAGTATAGGCCCTTAGGGATGCTGACTCAACAAAATTTTAGAAATTGATGAATGCCTATCAAGGATGATTGGTTTAAGGGTCATCGACCTTATGGTAGTATGCCAATCAAAGGCAGTTTGTATCTTAACTTTAAAATTCTATATTTTTCTTTTTTAAAACTATGAATTTTGAAACAAATTTTGGTTTATAAATAATGTGCATACTATCATGAAGCATGAATTTTGTTAATAATGATTTCCATTATCTAGGATAATGACAATATTTTGAAAAATTTTTCTTTGATAGATAATCACCAAACCATGGGCCTTTCACAACCATAGACCTTTTGCACTTAAATGTTTCCTCTTTTAGATTTCTTGAAAGTTGAATAGTTATGCTTTTAAAAGATTCAGTTAGCGATAGTTCGACATGTGTTAAAAATAATGACGGTATTCCAAAGTCTCCCAAATTCATTTAAATAACCTTTTACCACGACTTCCATAATAGTCTTCCAAATCCTTGATTTAGGAAGAAAGAAAACAAATATGATCCAAAAACTCCTTTTTCTTTGGATAAAGAGTTTTTAATCCAATACTTGATAAATAAGATATGAAATTCGAAGTATTCCTATACCAATTTGATTTTTTCCTAAAGGCCTAACCAAAACCAAGATTCTTTGGTGGCTACAAAGTTGATAATGTTGAGGGCATACCTTAAGCCTTTTAAAAATTGAGTGAAACATCATGTTATTGAAGTGCTCAAAATGATTTTAGAAAAAGAACCCTTTTGTCTAGTGAAATGCGTATCAATTCAAATGGCTTTGTTTGAAATAAAAATGGCCATATTTCTTTATCTTTTCACAAATGTAAAAATTATCGCTTTGCAATCGCCTTTGAGGCTAATAATTTATTCCTTCTAAAAACTCTTATCAAAGATCACCCTTCACATTGGGGGGCAAGTGAAGCAAGGCTTTGAGGTTTGAAGAGGCAGATCTCACTTTAAAGTTACAAGAATAGCAAATTAGTTGTCACAAGGCAGATTTTGAAGTTTGATCAAAGTTCCAATCTCAAAGATTTTTTCAAAATAAAGAATGAAACAGTTCAAATCTTAAGTTTTTTCAATATGAAGAATAAAAATTTTCAATTCAAGTGTTTTCAAAGTGAAAAATAAAAAAGCTCAAATCTCAAGTTCTTTCAAAGTGAAGAATGAAAAAGTTCAAATTTCAAGTTCCTTCAAAATGAAGAATGAGGAAAGTTCAAATTTCAAGTTCGTTTAAGGTGAAAACATGTCAGATGTGAATCCTTGTTAAAAGAAATGATCCTTGATTCAATTCCCCTTAAACACTTGACTTGGGCCTATTTATATTTTTTTCTAGACCATGAACTATGGTCTATGATACATACCTACAAAAATCCATTCGATCAAACATAGCTCTTTGAGTTGTTAAGCTATTCCTGGGAAACCTTTTAAAAATTCATCTTTTTGGCTGATTTTTGATTCTTTAAGAATATGATAGGGCAATCAATTAAAAAAATCAAGAAATAAAGTTATAGGGTTAAAACCTAAAATAGATAGTTTAGAAAAAATTTAAAAGCTTTGGAGTTGCTCTTAAATTTGCAAAAATAGCCACCAATGGGAAAGAACCTTTCAAGCTAATTTGAAAATCACCCTAAACTTTTGGGACTTCAGCAAAGTTGAGTTAAATGCCTTAATATTGATTTGATTCAAAATAACCTTTCAAAATTTTTATACCAAACTTTAAAAATTGATGCTTACCAAATTCTTTTCAAATTAACCCCACGAGACTTTGTGTTTACTAACATTAGTTTAACATTTGTTGGACTATTGTATTTGAAGATTAAAGGATGTTATGACTTGATTGTTTACCTTTCAAGGAATTCCCGTAAAAGGAACATTTACCTAAATTTGGCCTAATAAACCTTAACCTATTGTATCAGTTTTTTTAAGACAAATTATAGTAGTGCCACCTTATTTGTGCCTCTAAATTCATTACTTTATCTTGTTCAAAGATGTCTCAAATGGTGATCATCAATCAGAAAAAAAAACCTTAAAATTAGGATGAAGATAACATATCAATTATCCTTGATATTGGAAAATTCATGATTGAAATTATTTTGAAATTTTCATAATTTTTGATCAAGTAGATTCTTTCCCATGTTAGAATGAGATGGTGATCTCATTTCGTAAATCCTAAAACTTTGATGAAATATGATAGTTCTCATGATTTTAGTGGTGTACCTAAATATGCCTTGAGCAGCAAAACGCTGACCCTTATTTAATTACATAATGTTGTGTCCTTGAATTGATAAATAATAATTTGATACTTGGTGAGCTTTTAGGAAAAATTGAATAATTCCTAAATTCCTGAAATCAAAATTAGAAGAAAGCTTTTAAGGAGTAAACATCAAATCACTCTTTGCCTTCAACAGTAAGCCATCAAATAGAAAAGAAATTGGCAACGATAAGGCTTATATTAATGAAGCCTCATCGGCATATAGGAATCCTTATGATATATGAAATCTATGTCCTTTTCATCCGACCCTATGAAAAGTAAGTAAAGTAGGATTTAACTTTGTCAATAATATGTCCTCTTCATCTGATTTTATGAAAGGTAGGTGAAGTAAGATTTAAGTTTGTTAGTAACATGTCCTCTTTATTCGATCTCGTGAAACATAGGTAAAATAGGATTTAAGTTAACTTCGTTCAATCTCATGAAGAGTAGGTGGTGTTTTAAGTGAGATATCATTTTCTTTTGATCTTATGAAAAGTAGGTGAAGTAGGATTTAAGTCTACTTCATATGGAGTTTTGAGTAAGATATCCTATTCATTCGATCCTTAAAGGGTTGGCAGAGTTTTAAGTAAGTTATCTTCTACATTCAATCCAATGAAAGGTAGCTGAAGTAGGATTTAAGTCTACTTTATTCGATCCCATGAAAGGTAGATAAAGTTTTGAGTAAGATATCCTCTCCATTCGATCTCGTAAAAGGTTGGCGATGTTTTGAATAGGTTATCCTCTTTATTCAATCCTGTAAAAGGTAGATGAAGTAGGATTTAAATCTACTTCATTTGATCCCATAAAAGGTAGACCGATTTTGAGTAAGATATCTTCTTCGTTGAATTTCGTGAAGGGTAGAAAGAGTTTTAAGTAAGTTATCCTCTTTATTTGATCTTGTGAAAGATGGATAAAGTAGGATTTAAGTCTACTTCGTTTGATCTTATAGGGTAAGCAAAGTTTTAAGTAACATATTTTCTTTATTTGATCCCACAAAGGGTACGTAGAGTTTTGAGTAAGTTATCCTTTTTATTTAATCTTGCAAAAGGTAGGTGAAGTAGGATTTAAGTCTACTTCATTCGATCCCATAAAAGGTAGATAAAGTTTTGACTAAGATATCCTCTTTGTTTGATCCCGTGAAGGGTATATGGAGTTTTAAATGCGATATCCTTTTCGTTTGATCCTGTTAAGGGTAGGTAAAGTTTTAAATAAGTTATCTTCTTTATTCGATCTTGTGAAAGGTAGGTAAAACAAGTTTTTAGTCTACTCCATTCGATCCCATAAAGAATAGGTAGAGTTTTGATTAAGATATCCTTTTTATTTGATCCCGTTAAAGGTAGACAGAGTATTGAGTAAGATATCTTCCTCATTCGATCCTGTAAAAGGTAGATAGAGTTTTAAGTAAGTTATCCTCTTCATTTGATCTTGTGAAAAGTAGGTGAAGTAGGATTTAAGTCTACTTCGTTTGATCCCATGAAGGGTAGGTGAAGTTTTAAGTAAGATATCCTATTCATTTGATCTGTAAAGGGTAGGCAAAGTTTTGAGTAAGATATCTTCTCCATTTGATCCCATATAGGGTAGGTAAAGTTTTAAGTAGGTTATTCTCTTCATTTGATCCCGTGAAAAATAGATGAAGTAGGATTTAAGTCTACTTCATTCGATTCTGTAAAGGTTAAACAGAGTTTTAAGTAAGATATCCTTTTTGTTTAATTAAATCTATATTGTTTGATCCCATAAAAAGTAGGCAGAGTTTTCAGTAAGATATCCTCTTCGTTTGATCATGTGAAAAGTAGGCAAAGTTTTAAAAAAAGTTATCTTTTTTATTTAATCCTGTAAAAGGTGTTTGAAGCTGGATTTAAGTTTACTTCATTTGAACCTACGAAAGGAGGACAAAATTTTAAGTAAGATATATTAGATCCTATGAAGAGTAGGCAGAGTTTTGAGTAAGAGTTTTGAGTAAGATATCCTCTCTATCAAATTCTGTGAAGGATAGGTAAAGTTTTGAGTAGGTTATCATTTTCATTCGATCCCCTGAAAGATAAGTGAAGTAGAATTTAAGTTTACTTCATATGATCCCATGAAAGGTAAGCTGAGTTTTTATTAAGACATTCTCTTTTTTCAAACTTGTGCAGGGTTAGCAGAGTTTTGAGAAAGTTATCCTCTTTATTCGATCTTATGAAAGGTTGTTGAAGTAGGATTTAAGCTTACTTCATTCAACCCCATGAAGGGTAGGTAGAGTTTTGAGTAAGATATATTCTTCATTTAATCTTATAAAGGGTAGGCAGAGTTTTGAGTAAGATATCTTTTTTGTTTGATTCTGTGAGGGGTTGGTGGAGTTTTAAGTAGGTTATCTTCTTCAGTCAATCCTACGAAAGGTCATTGAAGTAGGATTTAAGTCTACTTCATTTGATCCTATGAAGGGTAGACAGAGTTTTGAGTAAGATGGCTTTTTTATTTGATCCTATGAAGGGAAGGCAAAGTTCTAGCTAAGTTATCCTCTTCATTCGATCCTGTGAAAGGTATGTGAAATTGGATTTAAGTCTACTTCATTTGATCCATGAAAGGGTAGGTGGAGTTTTGAATAAGATATCTTCTTCATTTGATGCTATGAAATGTGGGTGGAGTTTTAAGTAACTTGTCCTCTTCATTCGATCCTGTGAAAGGTAGGTGAAGTAAGACTTAAGTATACTTTAATCAATCCCGTGAAGGTAGGTGGAGTTTTGCATAAAATACCTTTTTTTCATTTGATCTCATGAAACGTAAGTGGAATTTTGAGTAAGTTATCATCTTCATTCGATTCTATGAAAGGTAGGTAAAGAAGGCTTTAAGTCAACTTCACTTGGTTAGGAACTAGCAAAGTAAAATGGCCTTTCTTTCAATCTTGTCAAAGGTAGGTGAAGAAGGCTTTAAATTAACTTTGTCCGATTAAGCAAAAGGATCAGCAGATTTTTTTTAAGTTTTTTTTATTTAGTAGAAAATCAACACAGTTGGCCTATGAGTATATAGATATACTATAAAAACTTTTTCTATTTTAGAGCTTATCACAGCCTGAACAAAATCGTGTCGTTTATTCTTTGCCATGTTCTTGATCTTCATGCCAATAAGGGGTAGCTGTAGACACCTTATTTTGTTTGAGCCCTTTTTCGCGATAAACCTGAAATACCTAAGACCAGGAACTTAGCAGCCACCCCGTAGGGGTAGACTTATTTCAAGTGGAATGAACATTTTCAAGACTTTTTTCATCCTGCTTGAATAGTCGTACGTGCACGTGATAGAAAAAGTACCATTTCAAGGGTCGGTATCGGATAAAAGGACGAATATTAAGGTAAAAAATTAGCTTTTAAATTTATTCTTTTGAAATTTATTTTTGCAAATGTTATCATGGTCAAATTTACTATTTTTAGGAAATTTTTTAAAATTTTTCATAAATTTTGAAAAGTTGATAATCGTATATTTTTACCAATATCTGTGTAGTATTTATGCCAATATGCACTCCAAAAAATAAAAAAATATTCAAGAAAAAATTCATATTGGCATTTTGTACCACGAGGTGTCAAAATGATAAATTTATCAATTAATTTAAAATTTTTCACTATATCGCGAGCTTCTGTTTGTGAATTTTTTCAATGAAACTTATTCCAAAATTTAAGTTTTTATCTTTATTATTTTTATCAACTAATGTTTTTAAGAAAGGTATTAAATTCAGCTTATTTTTCTGAAATTGAATTTATTTTTGGAATTTTCTCGTTTCAAAAATACATTATTTTCTCCTCCGTAAATTCTTTTGTAGGATTTTTCTAAGTTCATAAGTTCTAAAATTCTTCAAATATTTTCATTAAATTCATACTAAATTAATTTTTGAAAATTGAATTTATTTATGAGTTTTATATTTTTTTCAAATAATAATTTTCTTCTATAAAGGTTTTTCTCAAAAAATTTATAGGTTTGGGATTTTTAGTTGTCATTTTATTACATATAATGCTTCTTAAAAATTTCTTTTATAACTTAGTACTTAAAATTTTTATAAAAAAAATTTATTATTTATATTATTTTAAGCCAAATTTCCTTAACAGGCTTAAAACTGAAAAATTTGTTGATAGGCCCAATATGCCTATTTGTTTTTCAACAAGTCCAATAAGTATTTCCAAGCCTATTTTTTATTTTCCATAAACCCTATTTCATTTGCTACAAGCCTAGCAAGCCCATTTCTTAATTATTTCAACATGCCCATTTTATTTATAACAAGGCCCAACTAGGTTTATTGTGATTTTCAGCAAGGCTAAAAATTTTTATTAATTTTTTTGAATTAAAAATTTTCATATAAATATTTAATTGGACCTTTTACACGATTAAATTTATAATTAAATTTATTAATTTATAACTTTTTATTTTTTATAATATAGTCCTATCTTTTCAATTTTTTCAATTATTTTTCATAAAATTTATAGTTATAATTTTATTTATTCCTACATTTTCATAAACTTATATTTATTTGTTTTAGTTTCAGAATTTGATAATTCGATTATGCGAGAATTAATTTAATCTGGATTAAATTTTGCCATTAAGTTTAATGTTATCCAATATACATTTTTTGGGCAAAGTTTGTAGATGACGATGTCATGCATGATGACTCATGCAAAATGATAAAAATAAATTAATTAAAGTTTATAAGAAAGCTAAAAAAATTGTTAAAGTAATAAAAATCAAGAAAATGAAAAATAAAAGAAAAATAAATGGCCAAACCAATTTGGCTAAGAAGTATTGGATCTCTTCTTGGCTGAACCTCCCCCTTATAAATAGGGGGAGAAAGCTTTCGTAGAAACCTTTAGTGCTTTCGTGCAAAAATGCATAGAAAAAAACATAGAGATCTCAAGTTTTTCAATCTTTTAAGGTAGACTTACTTAGAAAATTCTTGATTTTTTTTGATTTCATGTTTGTTTCATCCTTCTAGTGAGCTTATTGAATACTTGTGCTCATTGATTTTGATCCATGTTTAAAGGCAAAGTATATAGGCTATGATTAAAGTTTATTGATTTTGTTATTAAATTTGATTTTTTCTTAGTAGCAATGTGATTTTCATCATGAAAATACATATTTGTTATGTAAATAACGTTGTTATATTGTATATGTAATTTTATGTTTTTTTTTTATTTTCATGATGATTTTTGATGACATATGTTAATATGTTCTTTATTTTTCATGATTTTTTCATATTTAAGCTTGGTAACATGAACTTCTGTTGATAATTATGGGGTTTGTGGTGAAAGATTGTTATTACTTGTTATACTTATTAGCTAAATCTCATAAGGGTTCTTGGCCAATTTTTTATGCTTGATTTTATGATATTTTGGATATTTTATCGTGTTTAAAACTTTAGAGGCTTGAAAATAATTTTACCAAAAAATTTAAGGTCTTAGAAGGGTATTTTCTAGGTTGACTGAACCATATAAAGGGTTTATTTGTGAAATTTTTGTTATTTTTAAGCTATTTTGTAAATATAAAAATTATAAGGACTAAATTATAAAAAATAAAAAAGTTTGTTCTACGGCCTATCATGCTTGGCCAAACCACTTGACCTTTAGGGCTTTCTTTCATGTGTATTTAGCATGTTCGAATGTGATTCATATATTTTTAACCTTTTTAAGGCTTTTTTGTAATTTTAAAAAGTTCAAAGACTAATTTGTAAAACTTGAAAATTTGCTTCAAGGCCATAGGTGGTTGGCTGAATGCTTCTTGTGACTTTTAGGATGATTTTTATGATTTTTTGTGATGTATTTTGTGCTTAATTATGAGTTTATTTCATGTATGAACCAAATTACAAAGTTTGCAGAGTTTAGAGTCCATTAAAAAAAAAACTTATGTTTTATGGTCAAATAGTCTTTTCACACACCAAATTACCCGTTTAGGGTATTTTGGTCATTTTTGGAATATTCCTTGCATTTTTTTCATTTGGGCTTAAAGTTTAATTTTGAAAAGTTTAAGGGCTTAATTGTAATTTTTGCATCACCTTTAATATTCTAATTGCCCATTTAAGGTAAAATTGTCATTTCCTATCATTTTCTAGTCCTTAGAGTTACCAGAATGCTTTCATGATGAAGTTAGTCCCTAAAGGCATTTTATTCAGAATTGAGTCTTATGTAATCATTGGGATTCTTTCATGACGAAGGTGTATCATTTTCAAGTCCTCTAGGGGTACTTGAATATTTTCACATCAAAGGGATACCTAAGGGTATTTTGGTAATTTTATCAAAATCGAGTCTTTTGGAGTTACTAGAATACTTTCATGTAGAAAGTACTCTAAAGGACATTTTGGTCTTATTGACTATGTTCGAGTCCTTCTTGTCTAGTTTTATATGTATAGTCGAAATCGAGTCTTATGATAAATATTAATATTTTAATAAAATAAAAAATTTCTAAAAATTAAGGCAATATCTTTGAGTTAAAGTAGTACGTAGAATTTTTCCCAAAATATTAGAGAGGTTCTATGGATTATTTTAAAAACAAGATATCCTTTTCAAAAAGAAAATCAAGATTTTTCAATTTTTGTAGAATAAATCCTTTTATATTCCTCCGGCTCCCTAGTGGGGTACAAAAAATATTTTAATTTTTAAAACCTTTCGTATTCCTTTAGTTCTCCAGTTGAGTATGAAAGAGAATGATAAAAACTTTGTATTCATTCAGATCTTTCATAGGGTACAAAAAATAATTTGATTTTTAAAATTATTAAAAACCCGATTTTCTTATGCGGAATAATACATTTGTTTCCTAAAATTTTATTTGTATATATATCTCTATGGGAATTATAATTAAATACCATATACTGAAACTGGATTAAAATCAACTTTTAAATTAACACGGGATTAATAAGGTATCGATTGTCGGGCATAAAGAGAGGAATCAATCCTTACTCGTGATTGTAACCAACTCTTGGATCCTTTCAAATTATCTTTAGTATAAGCATAGACCTCAGAGTTTGTTTTTTAGGATTTCATAACCCTTGAAATACTAATTCTGATAGGTGACCAATCTCATTTAGCCAAAATAGATTGGTGGTAATTCCAAGAAAAATAAATAGTCCTTTCGTAACAAATATTTAATATTAAGTCGAATGAGCTATTAATTTCGACAACTTAATCCCTAGGAATAAGAAGAAAAAAATATTAATGATATGGCCAATAGAAGTAAAAAAATAATGATAAAGATATATATAAGAATGAGGGGTACACCTGCCTTTTTAAGTCAAGCTTGTAAGGATTTGCTTCCGAGCCCTATTGTGACAAACACAATTTTGACATGGCTTATAATATTTTTTGAAACAATTTCATGCTTATGCCTATGTAATAAAGGTTGATTATGGTTTTTCGTATTAAGTTAGGCTAAAATATATGGCAATCAAAAGAACATGACATATATATAAACTAGGCTTAAATGGGGTAACCAAGGATAGATAGATAGATAGATAGATAGATAGATAGCTAGGCTTGGAAAGGATTAAATGATCCAAAGATGGCTTAAATCATCTTTTTAACTTAATGTTGTCTAGAATTTTGCCTCAAAAGAAAATCAAACAAATCCTAGGCTTCTAGATATAATTATAATTTTGATCAACATAAATAGTCTTCAAATAAGTAATACAAATTAATGCAAGAAATCAAGTGCTTGAAAGTTTCAAAAATCCCATCCTAACAATGAGAAAAATAAAAGAATCTAATCACAAATCAAATCATACTTATATTTTCTCAAGAATGAAGATAAATCAGTAACTAACTCATCATTGGATAAGGATCTCATCATTAATAAGCATGAAACACCTTAATCATGCTAAACTCAAAGCAAAAAAAAAAAAAACACATACACACAAAAAAAATTTATGCAAACATAAACTAACCTAGACTAATTTGACACTAGTAAAATAATAACTTCACCCCTAAACATAAAACAAGCATTGTCCTCAATGTTTATAAATAAAAAGAGAAAGAATAAGAAACTCCCATTTTCGATAAAATAATCTTAGGAGAAGCTCGATTATCCTCTTCAACCTTGTCTTGTTTGTCAAAGTTGATGGGAGCCTATAAAAGAAAACAAATTAAAATGAACATATTCTTAAAATGTAAAAATAATAATATCTATTTATTTTTATTTTTATTTATTTTTAATAAAATTAAAATAAAATTTAAGGTTTAAAAAGCAAAAAATTAAAAAAAAAAGAAAAAAGACAGCCATGTTGTAGCACCAAGACGCGAGCATTACAACATCTCGTAATTTTTTATAGCTATGGTGCTGGGATTTGAATTGCTTTGCTATTATACCGCCCTAGTTTTTTTTTTAGAACTTGTAAAAAGAAATAAAAATATTAATTATGAAAAAATAAACAAAAATTCTAAAATTAAGGGAATGAAATTTTAAGAAGCTTAGGTTACCTCTCAAGAAGCGCTTGATTTATAGACTTCAAATTGACTATCTCCATTGTTATTTTGGGTTGGCTAAGCTAATTAATGACCGTACATGACTAAATCGCCTCCCTAACAATACATGGGTCGCTATCCCTTTGCTTTGAGTTTTCTTTTTGAACTTTCAATCATCATCATAATTGGCTCTAAGTTTTATTTTATGCTTTTCTTGTTTAAACCTCTCCTCGAAAACTTTAAGACATTCATTGAGCTTTCAGGTAAATCATTCACCAAATTAATCTGCCAAATATTTGTTAGAGTTATTAGGACAATCAATAGCTTTAAAAACTTTAAAAGCTACCTCTTGGTCCTAAACTCTCATGGTAAGTTCTTTTTCTTGTACATCAATGAGGGTTCTACTAGTAGTTAAGAACAGTTTCCCAAAAATGATTGGAATTTCACTATCTTCCTTCATGTAAAGTACAATGAAGTGTGTAAGAAAAATGAATTTGTCAACCTTCACGAGCACATCTTCTATAATGCCTCTTGGATGAGTGGATGATCTATTAGCTAATTGTAATGTAACTGCAGTGGGTTGTACCTCCACAAACCAAGCTTCTGATAGATAGAAAGATGCATTAGATTTATACTAGCTCCTAAATCACATAAAGCTCTAACAAAGAATTTGTTTCTCATAGTGCATAAAATGGTGAAGCTTCCCAGATCCTTGAGCTTTGGTGGCAATTTCTTTTGGAGGATGGCATTGCACTCTTTAATAAGTGCAATTATCTCAAACTCAACCAATCTCCTCTTCTTTAACAAGACTTCTTATATAAACTTGATATATTTTGGCATTTGTTCTAAAGCTTCAATAAAAAGTATGTTAATATGGAGCTATTTTAACATCTTTAAAAGCTTTTAGGATTGATTATAAAGCTTTTGCTTTTGAAAACACTAAGAAAGAGGGTGATAGGTAGCCTAAAGGTGGCTTTTCTTGCTTTTTCTCTCTCTTTTTGCATTTTACCCACATCTTTTTCCTCAATTGGTTTCGTTGATTTATCTTGCTTCTTGCTACAATCTTCAACCTCCTTTTTTCTTCTAAGTGTGATGGCATTACATTGCTCTTTCCTATCCCTTTTTGGGTTAGGCTTGGTATCACTTGGAAGAATACCTATAGGATGATTGTTGATGGCATTAGTAAGTTGGCCTACTTACATCTCAAGATTCGTTAGAGATGCTACTTGCTTTTGGAAAAGGGTTTCAGCTTTCTTAAGGGATTCTGCTTAATCCTGAACCATAGTTTGAGTTTGTCTAAGAGATTCTACTTGATTCTAAATAAAAACATCGATTTTTTTATAAATTGTAATAAAATCTCTTCTGATATCACTTTTTTTCTTGAGCTTGGTAAAGAAATCTAGGAGGGAATGCTTGCTTAATTGTAGTGGAAGGCCCTTGATTATTACTCCATGAAATAAGTGATTCAGCTAACCTGGATTATAGCTATTCAAAAAAGTCATCTTGTCGTTTTCTATTATTCTTGATGTAATTAACTAATCCAACATAGGTTAGGCAATGATCCCTAGAATGTCCATCCCCATATAGTTCATAAATCATAAAAGGAGTCTAAACTAAATGTACAATCATAGCATCCAATTTCCTTGTGATTGTTGCTAGTTGTGTTTTTAATGAAGTAAAGGCATCAGTGTCATGGATACTTACAACTTTTCTTGGCATACTTTTTTTAGTTGACCATTGATAATTATTAGAAGCCATCTCTTCAAGTAACTCATAAGCCTCCTCAAGTGACTTCCCCATGAATGTTCTACCCGCTACAATATCGATAATAGTTTATCTAACCCATCATTCCATTGTAAAAGGTTTGAACCTGAAGCCATTTGGGAAGACCATGATGAGGACATTTTCAAAGCAATCTTGAATCTTTCCCAAGCTTCATAAAGTGATTTTAAAATCATATTGCATGAAGGAAATGATGTCATTCCTTAACTTTGCTGTCTTAGTTGGAGAAAAATATTTGGCAAGAAACTTTTGAACCAACTTATCCCAAGTAGTGATAAACCTATTTAGAAATGAATTTAACCAACTTTTTACCTTATCTGAAAGTGAGAAAGGGTCTCAATTTGACGGCATTATTTAAAACACTTATTATGTTTAAAAGTATCGCATATCTCTAAAAAGTTCATAGTGTGAGTGTTAAGATCTTCATTAGGTAGACCATGAAATTGAATTAATGTCTATATCATCTGTATGATGGCTTATTTTATCTTAAAGTTATTGGCTTGGATGGTAGGTCTCCAAATGCTATAATGCATGCCTTGCACAAGAGGGACAACAAACTCTGATAGACATTTTGTATCTTCATTTTCAGCCATTGTATTGGTTTGAGCTAAGGCTTGTAAATTCTCCTTTTGACGTCGATGAAAAGTTTTTTCAAGTTCTGGATCAAAAGTAACAAATTCCAAGTTTCTCGCTCTTGATATACAACGACCAAATGTACCTAAAAAAACTAAAAAGAAAGTCTAAATTAAGATTAAAATTGCTTGGTATTAACATTAGCAAAAATTAGTAAAACAATTCCCTAGCAACGATGCCAAAAACTTATTGTTAGATTTAATCACGCAAGTGTGTGTATCACAACAAGTAATATAGTGATAAAGTAGAGTGTCGGTCCTACAATGAATTAATACTAAATTTTTTAAGTACTAAAATTAAAACAATTTAATCTTATTCGAACAAATGATTAAAAATTATACGTTAAAACTAAATATAAATATAATAATAATAACAATGAAAAAACAAATATTAAATAATAAATAATAAATGTTAGAAATCTAGGATTATAATTTCCCTTAACACTTTATTTGAATAAAACCATATTCTTTTAACTTGAATACTGATAATGAGTTGTTAACCTAGAGTTATAATTTATTGATAAATATCTTTCGATGGCCTTATAAAATACTCTTTTAATCAATTTACTATATTCCTATGCAAATTAAACTAAAGAGAAACTCACTAACCTTAGACTCTAATTTGGTTATATATGATATGCTCGTGTATTCCTATCCAACATTCAGATCAAATTCATCATAATAAAAATATGAAACATATGTTATTCAATCTGGGTCTAAATACAAAATTCTCTTTTCTAAGTTCGTTAAGGTTACCAAATCAATCTAGTTAGTGATCAAGCAGCTAGAAACATTAACAATAAGACTGAATAACAACTCAAATATCATTAATATCAAGAAAATAAAATAAAATAAAATAATCTAAACTACATATTAAGTTCCATTATAACTTAGAAAAATAAATTTAGCTTATATTGATTAAATAAAATACAAAACACTTGGTTTTACCATCATAAATATCATGAGAAAGATAAAAAGATAAAGAGAATGAGAAAACTAAGAGTTGTCAAGTCTTGATCTTCAATTTCTTTGATCTTTCTCCAATTACAAAAATCTTGATGGCTTCTCCCCTTTTCAAAAAACTAAAAAAAGAACAAAGCTATAGAGTATTTAGGATCTGTCTAGTTTTAATCATAAAAGCCTTATATATAGGCAAAACCTTGAAAAGAGGAAACTAGGTCTGCTAATAACTTGAACATATTATTTTTGGAAATTGCTGAACTTAATCACTTTGCTTAATTGAGTCCACTTTATGTTTTGATTAAGTTGTTACAATTCAAGAAACTCCTTCAAGTTTTGACCTATAGAAATATAGAAGGTACTTAAATAACTAAGAAATTAAAGTATAAGGAAAGTAAATAATACTAAATAAAAACTGCTATATATAAATAAAATTTAAATAAAAATATCTAAGATTTAGCTAATTTAACAAACACAATAAGACTAAATAACTCTATTTTATAGAGTTATCAAAAGAAAATCATTGGATCTTACCTTTTGGTTATGGCATCATAGGCTAGCACTATAAAATCACTAGCCTTGTGAAGGTTCCAACAAACATCTATGTGAATCACTATTAAAGGCAAGACAAATGTGCTGCTCGTGATCTCAGAAATCCTTTCAGAGAGCCCAATCATAGATCTTTAAGATTTCATGGGATTTAAAAAACTCTAGATTATGAGATTTGAGAATCAAATAATCTCTATTAGATGGGCAAACAAATTTCCTGAAATTTTTAATATGGATTATTAGATGCTAATCTCCTCCTAAAGTCCTGATGTAACTAATGGTGAAAATATGAGATTAAAATTCTCCTCAAAACCCAGATTTACTATTTTACACAAAATTCATGCATAAAAGGGGATTGTATGAAAATAATGACAAGTCAAAATCGAGGAAACAAAAACTAAGTTAAGACATAGCTAGAAGATACTGATTTCAAGCATCGTGGGGATATTAATACATCCTCATGCATAATCAACTCCTAAACCCAACTGTCGAATCTTTGGATCATTTTGAGCATGGAATTGATGCCTCGAGTTTAGTAGCTCATAATATTGGATTCGATAGGCATTCGATCACACTTAGACCAAATGATTGATGGCGACTCCAAGCGTTGGCCACCAAAGTGATGGATCCAAAACTAGATGGATGAGTAGTTCATCCAACGGTCCTCAGTCATGAGTAAGGGTCAAGAATCCATACCTTTTTGCTTTTTCACATAGAAAAAAAAGAGTCCGAGTTAAGAAAATACTTTTTTGTTGAGAAAATTATCATTTTTTAGTAGTGCGTGCTTTCTTTCGCGAGAATATGAGGCACGCTGTCGACACTTAGCTACAACTTGGGCAATCTCTTTTTTCATATTATTCCATCAAAATATGTTTTTCAAATCTCTATACATCTAGTTATTGTTAAATAGATCATATAGTTACAACAGTAAACTTCCTCT
The DNA here is from genome assembly GCA_038381835.1 of Adansonia madagascariensis. Classification (NCBI taxonomy): domain Eukaryota; kingdom Viridiplantae; phylum Streptophyta; class Magnoliopsida; order Malvales; family Malvaceae; genus Adansonia; species Adansonia madagascariensis. The sequence goes on along the minus strand of JBBYHL010100030.1, from coordinate 5,155 downwards.
AGAATCTTTTTTTTTCAAATTTAAATCATCTAGAACAAAAATCCTAGTACCAAAACCTCAAGGAACCATTTTCATGAATTTGAAACTCTGGTTTTAAACCAGACTCCAATTCATATATGATCTTTTAAAGTTAAGGATCAACAGTTTGAGCATTTTTTAATACTCTGAATTAAGATAGGCTGAACTTGTAAGTTAGCCAAATAACTTCCAGAACCACGTACACACACATCAATATTTATTCTCCTTAAGTCTTCCAAAATCTATCTTTAAGAGGTACTATAGTTAAGTTCTAACCATATTTCCTATTTAATGCATCTACTACCTTATTCACCTTTCAAAGTGGTAACTAATGGTCAAATCATGATCTTTATCAATAGTTCTAACCATCTCCTTTACTTTATATTTACCTCTTTCTAGGTAAAGAGATATTTCAAACTCTTGCGGTTAATAAAAACCCCACAAAACTCTCTATAAAGGTAATGTTTTTAAATTTTTAATGCAAAGACTACTATAGTCAACTCCAAATCATGAGTAAGTAGTCTTCTTCATAGTGTTTCTACTGCCTAGAAGCATATGTAATCACTCTATTATTCTGCTTGAAAACACACCCTATTGCCTTTTTTGAAGCATCGTTATGGATGGTGAAACTTTCTCTAGCAACAGGTAAAGTAAGGATAAGAGAAGAAACCAATCTTTATTTTAATTCTTCAAAGTTCCTTTTATAATCATTTGACCACTCAAATCGCACTCCCTTCCGAATCAATCAAGTCAAAGGCATAGTAATACAAAAGGAATACTTCACAAAGCATATATAGTACCCAAAAAAACCCAAAAAGCTATAAATCTCTAAAAAATTATTTGTCCTTTTCCATTCTATTATTGCCTTAATCTTCTTTGGATAAATCAAAATCTCATCTTTTGATACTTTATGCCTAAGGAAAAGCCACATTAGATAGCCAAAACTCATATTTCTTTAACTTAGCAAACAATCTATTCTGTCTTAAAGTCTTTAAAATTATTCTTAAATGTTCTTCATGCTCCTCCAAACTACGAGAATACACCAAAATATCATCAATAAAAACAACCACAAATCTATCCAAGTAAGGTTTAAAAACACTATTCATCAAGTCCATAAAAGCAATCGAAGCATTCATCAACCTTAGTCATGTGAGTATGAGTTTTAAAATCATATAAAGTTGACCAGTAATTAATGATAACTATTATTCAAGAATTCTTACTTAAAAGCTACCAAGTTGCCTAGTCTGCCCCTTTCCTTTTTCATTCAAAATCTTTAAGGCTAGCTTTAAATCAAGTGGGTGCATTGACATTTAAAAAATTTGTTTGTTCATCCTAAAATGACTACCCTAACCAGTTAATTGTTTGCAAGAATCTCTGTCCTGCCATTAGCTTTAAATAATTAGTCAGACATTTAAAAAATCTCACCATGTCATGCCCCAAACCAATGCGTTACAGACGTCACACATTTGCGAGATATAATCTCACAAATATGAAGGCAACCGACTAACAAAATAGAATTTGAAGAAATCAATGTTTATAAAATATAACAAATCAAGTTGTTTAAAATCATGTACAAAATGTATTTAAAGGAATAACATAATGTCTAATTTACTTTCTGCTGCTCTATATTTGTTTTATTGTTATTATATGTTGAGATGCATGAGGCTGAACCAATCTCGAAACATCCATCATGCTTTCGTTAATTTGTAAACTGGTCTAATTAGTAACAGAGTTAACAATCTACCATTAACTTGCTGACATGGCCTTTCACCATTTTGGCATGGCATTTATCTAATGACATAGCATGATACAAATGTTGACTTTAAACTATATGCTATCAAAAATTACAAAATTAATCATTGAATCACAATTCTTATAAATTTGAATCCCTTTTTAATTTTTAGTTTTAATTCAATTATTGACCATGTTAAATTTTTTCTTCGTTAACTTGCTAGTAGAGGTGTTCATGAGTTGGGCCAAGCCATGCCTTAAAAAAGTTTTTATTTCCTTTCCCAAGCTTGAGTTGAGCTAGGCCTGAGCCAACTAAAAACTCGTTTCACTATTCAAAATAATAGTAAAAAATTAAAAAATTATTTTATATCAATATTTATAATTAAATTTAAATAATAAAATATTTTTTATTATTTATATAGTAATTCAAATCGATTTGAGCTAGCCTGAATTAAAAATACTCGTACCTATGTATCAAGTCAAGTCAGGTAGGTATCCAACACATTAATATGTCTATTTGCTGATTTGTGTGTTGACTTTATTGGTGTATTTTTCTATTATTCACTAATTAAAAATACTCATATCTAAGTATCAAGCTGAGTCGAGCGGATGTCCAACACATTAATATGTCTATTTGCTGATTTATGTCTTGAATTTATTGGTGCATTTTTATTATTATTCACTAATTTTTTCTACATGAAAAACATAAAATGAACACAAAGAAGCAATTAAGAGTTATGACATTGATCAAAAAGAAAATTATAAAAATCATTTTTCACTCTATTGTTTAAAATTAAAAAATACGTAAAGATAAAAGTAAAACTTTATTTTTTAAAAAATAAATGGATAAAGAAAAAATTTTCATGAGTTTTATTTAATATTTTAAATTTTACTTTTTATTTAAAAAATTTTAGCACTGTAGATTGGTCTATTATTTTTTTCTTTTGATCGATGATTTTGATTTTATTATAACTACGTACTTTACTTTTGATTATAATTTTAATTATAACATTACTTTAAAGTTATGGTATCATAATAATATTATTTCAAAGTATATTATTTTTTAAATTTCGAATAACACTTTCAATTGCACTCAATGTATAGATTAACAAAAGGACAAGGATTCAATTATGGCAACTTATTGCGGAGAGACTAAATCCCAAATTTGAATAAATGTAAAGCGACTGAATTCATAATATGACCAATAGATTTAATTAGCTCTTTTGAACTAAAATTGTTTAATTTTGCTTATATATTTGACTTTTTTATTTAATTTTATGCATTGTAATTTAATATGATTAAGA